>JAYMTT010001095.1:0-10436 GCA_036898025.1 Hypseocharis bilobata
TGTTTAAAAAAAATAAAGAACAATAAAATTGAAACGGAGTAGAAAAAATAAATCTCTCATAAAAAGGAAACTACTACTACTATAGTACTACTGGTTTTCAACTTTACTTATTGCACTTATGTAACCCTTCCAATACGCAACTGCAACATCATGACATGAGCTGCTATGCTCTCAAGTCTCAATGTCTATTTTTACAAGAATTATTTGGTGTAGACGTGCTGGGTTTCTACCAATTTGATCATCCAATAATAGCAATTATGTAGTAGTAGAGCCAGCAGCAACAGCAAGACTTGATTTTGACATCAATGGTTTTAGTTTTTAGTAATTTTACTATTGGGTTTATTGTTTATTGATTGAGTGCGGTTAGTTAGCAGTGGTTTTCAGGGAAGCAACACTGACACCAAATACGTGGGTCATTTTTGAGACTACAAATTAGCAAATCTGATCACTTTTTTTTTTTTTACCATAAAAAAAGAGAGAAGAAGATATGATATATATATTGATATGATCGACCCATAGAAATAGACGGCATAGCGATTTCTGTTCGTCAATTGCTAGTAGTATTTTATTTTATTTTATTTATATCCATATTTGTCAATCAATTTTTGCTTACCTAACGGTTTTTGAAGCTTTTATCATTAGCTAGCCTACATGATTAATTGATATTTGCTCTTTGCACTGATTGTATATTGATTATAAGCAAATGGCAAAAATACCACTCCCTTACCTTAGTCCCTCCCTTTGCTTTGGTTCTGGTTTTGTTGTTAAAGATTGTTTGTGAAGAACCAGAACAACTTCAAAAGTTTATGTTTAAATTCCGACAGCTTGTTCAATGTATCAATTCTAGGATACCGAAATCGAAAAATGTTGTCCTAGAGACGTATATAGTGGCCAGATTCAGAGACCGGTCACTCTCTTGGGGATGCAAAATTTTGTGTCCATGTATTTATGCATTTACATGGTCCTCATTTACATGCAAAATTCTATGGGGATGGGGCATTCTTGGAACTTTGTAGTTATATGAAAAAGATGATGGAGATGGCAGCTAACGGTCTGCCAGCCAGCTAGGTACAGTGACTACTCGATTTGGATTCGTATTAATTTTAATTTGATAGTTAATAATTAGAAAACTAATTGATTCAATTTTAACTCATAGTTGATGAATTGAAAATTGAAATTGGATTGAATTTGAAATGAAACAAATCTAAGAAGATTGCCCGGACCAGGTCGGCTGATCGGCGGCCATGGGTCTAAAAACTCAACGAAAGACTCGTTGGGCTTTTGCTTCATCATCTCAAGCTCTCGAAAAGTGGTGTCAATCTCCATGTTGTATGCATACTATTTGACGGAAGCATTAGTCAATTCCGTCCAATTCTTAGTGCTCGCTTCATCTAAACTGAGGTACCATTTCAAAGTTGATTCGGTAAGAGTGTTTTGGAACAAACGGGTAACCAAGGTCTTCGACAAGTCGTATGACCCCATGATTCCCACATATTGCCTTAAGTGAGCCCTCAGATCTCCCTTGCCATTAAACTTGTCCATATGAAACATCTTGAACTTAGGCGGACTTTTCTCTTGATTCTCATCCAAATCCCATGCATACCCTTTGGTTACCCATGAATTTTACTTCGCTGTTGGAAAGAAAAAGGGATGCCGAGGTGGATGAACTCCATGCCCGACCTCCGATGCATGTCTCATTCAGGGACAAACTTCTAGGGTGGAAATTCAAATTACTTTGTGGTTAATTTTGAGTTTTTTCATATGAATTTTGAATAGATTTTTGTTGGTTCATTTTTTTATTTATGATTTTAAAGAGTCGATTTCTCAGCTCATTGCAAAATTACTTTGATAGATCATAGATGGTGTTGTTACAGAGAAGAGAAGAAGGAAAGAAACAAATAATAGAAAAAAGATTAATATGATGGAAGAAGAATTATATAGAAGGGAGGAAAAAATAAAACAAAAAGAAAAAAAATTAAACTTGCCACATAAGCTATTGTTTAATTTTTTTTTGGCTCGGTCAAAACCACGTCAGCAAAAATCAACATTATATCAGCAAAAATAATCCATGTTAGCACAATCTAACAGAGGAGATAACTTCCGTCAGCCAAATGTACTCATTTGGGTTCAAAATTAATCTTGATATACTAAATTTTTTTAAATCAATCTTCGTGTACTAAATTTGACATTTGAACAACCTTCGTATATTTTTTAGTTATTAAATCCTAATAATAATAAATAATAGTTTAGGGGAGGTATCCCTACATTTTACCCGTAAAATAAATTTACTCGGGGGTGCATACCGACCGTGCCCTTGTGGACACATCGGATGATCTTTGATTGAACCAAGGTCAAGCCTTAGCGCATTCCAGAGAGTCAGCCAGAGACGCACCCCACCACAAGAGGAGAAGTTCTCTGTTTTCAAATTCTGTCAATAGGCATAGCATAGGGGTGGTAGTTGTGTTTGTGGCCCATATTTACTCCTTCACTTTGAAATATCATCAGCATTTCTTACGTATAAGCTTCCACTTCCACTACTTGTGCTTTAGTTTACTCCACTACACTTCTGTTTCTTAAAATGGCTTCATCACCATCATCATCCTCCATTCTCAACCTCCAGGTACTTAATTCAATCAGTTACTGAACCATAAAATTGATCCTTGTTTTTTCTCTCTTCATTTATGAGTTAATTTTAGCCTCTAACTTTGCTTTTTCTGTAATTTACCCAACTGAGCTGTCAATCTAGTTTATCACTATGTATGTGGACTGTAATGATGCAAATTGGTGGATGAACTGAACTGGGTTTTTTTTGTTGCTTGTGAATTATTTATAAATGATAGTAAGAAACCAAAATCATCTTGTTATTATGTATAACAAAGGGCCTAATGGAGCAGTGGAGATTTTGCTTTTCATTTTATTGATAGTGCAAGTGTTAATATGTTCATGTACAGGCCAATTGATATTTGTTTAGGTTATCAAGAAAATAATTAAAAAAAATTGATGCATGGTATGACTAATCTACGGGGACAACTGTGACTTAATCTCTGTGATTGTTCCGTGTACTCAAGGAGACAGAATTGTAATTAAAAACTCAAATTCAACCCGACTTAACCTGGTCAGGTTGGCTTGCAAATTCTTCTTAGAACCTTTCTCATTCTCCTATGGTGCGTCTGTATAAGATAATAATACTTTGCCCAATTAGCGCCAAAATTTCTAATTGCTTATGGAAATAATCAATTTTTTGAATCCCAAGTTCATTGCAACCTAAAGGGCTTCATATACAAAAAGACAAGCTAACCAAAATTTCTTCCTTGAATTACTTTCTCAAAACATAATATGTGGTTATTATGTTTAATTATTGTTACTTGTTGAATATTACATACAACTTCAAGCCGTCATTAATATTTGGGATCCATTCTTTCTTAATTAAAAATGGGAGGATATGTAGCCTTTTTTCATTTCCCAGTTTTTTAGTTAAAAGAAAAAAAATTATTTTTGCTTTTCCCAATTTGGAGTTTCTTTTGGAAATGATCATTTTTTGAACCCTTAGTTCATCATGACGCAAATGGCTTCATGTAAAAAGGCTAAATGTAAAAATGACAAACTTTCCATGAGTTACTTTCTGAAAACATAAACCTGAGAATATCATGTTCAAATATAGATTTTAGGTCTTTAATTGCCATATCTACAGCATGGTTATAGTTTGTGCAATCATTTTTGAGTTAATGATCGTTTAATTTTTACTACTGAGTTAACCAAAACTGCAGGGTTCTTCGTCACCTATTGGTAGAACATTTTCTAGGAAATCTTTACATCCTGGGTTGCTGTCCTCTCCACTACCTAAACCATTTCTTCAAATTAATGAAAGACCAAGAATCTTTCTTTACCAACAACGCCCTGCTTGTCTCTCTTCGAGAACCTATAGAGGACCCATATTAGCACAAGCAGGAAAGCAGAGTTGGGACATTGGTAGATTTTTGAAGACGATACTGTTTTTCAATGGACCGCCATCCCCTGCTAAGGTTGGACATTGTTTATTTTCTGAATAGATCACGTCTACTGGGAGACACTTCAACTAACAACAATTTATTTTTTGTTAAGTTCTTTGAATTTCTGAACGAGAAGCTATCCAGTCCATCACCTAGAGAATCAGCGAAGGCAATGGAACCTTCTGGCATTGTCCTGGTTGCTGGAGCTACTGGAGGTGTCGGTAGAAGAGTAGTTGACGTTTTAAGGAAGAAAGGGTTGCCGGTCCGAGTATTGGTATTCTCCTGTTACCTTGTAAATTTCTATTCATATGATCCCAGCTTACACAGATGCATGTCTGTTGTGGAAATATCTTAAAATGAAAAGGAGTAAAAATTCCGGTCTTCCATTCTTTTTTCAGTTATGGTATCTTCTTCCTTCTGTATTTCTTTTTCTGCTGTCACTCATGTCAAGGCTCTCTCAGGTCAGAAATGAAGAGAAGGCGAGAAAGATGTTAGGCCCAGATATTGATTTGGTGAGCCAGCTATCCATGTCATCTTAAATTATCTATGTTACATGTATCTTTTTTTGGTTGCTAGCTTTTTGGAGAAAAAATTGTGCCCTTACCCAAAAGTATTTTCTGGTATGTTTTTTGCTTATGCCGTGCTTATTGGTATCAAGTTTATGGATTTGACTCTTTTAACTTTCTCATGTCCTGACAATCCAATTTTATCCTGCATGGTCATATTGTTATGGTAAATGAGTTAGTAGTAAGGGAAATGGAGGGAAACTTGGGGAATCTGAGAGAATTTTTAAGGGAAGATAATATTTTCCATTGTTTGGTCAATCAAAATGAAGAAGGAGATGAATAAAAAGAGGAAACTTTTTTCCGGAAGGCACATATTTTTATTTCTCTCTAAAAGTGTAGAGGAAGAGAGGGAAATGCTGTGCCTTGAAGAGATAATTTTTAAATTTGAAAGTCGGTTTTCGACTTTTGCTTCCCTTATAATAGTAAATAAACACAAATAGGTTATTTTGTAAATATAAGAAATTCAATTTTATTTTCTTCCTTGTTGCAGTTCCAAACAAAGGAAATGGAGTTGATTTTGTTTTTTCCTTCCTGAACTTCCATTTACATTTCCTTCCCTACTTGAATTTCCAAACAAGTCGCAAGGTAACTGATGGGATAAATTGACTACGACATCATGATATACAAGTTGACAGGATAATGGATATCCATTTATGTAATCTGTGATTTGCTTTTTAGGGTAAAATACTACTTTATGAATCAGGTTAGTATGAGGTATATCACTATTGAACTTTGCTTCCTACTTAAGGCTCAGGGGTGGCCTCTACACATAAATCTCTGCTTATGCTGGTTTAATTGTTTCAGCAGTGCTTGACTAATAGTGTGAAAGGTCTATGTTTTGTATGAAAATACAGAAGTGTTGTTGTTTCAATAGCTCAACCAAGAATTTTACCATTTTCATGTTTCTAATTGTGCATGCTTTAAATAATTAAATGTCAGATTGTTGGAGACATTACTAAGGAGAGCACTCTGGACCCGGAGTACTTCAAAGGAGTTAGGAAAGTAATTAATGCTGTTTCTGTCATTGTTGGCCCAAAGGAAGGGGACACTCCAGACAGGGCAAAATACAGCCAGGTATGCTTATTTTTAAAATAATGAATTTTTTTTTAGTTTTCGCTACTGTTGTGATGGTGTTAGCATTTTATCACAAATCTCATTCTTTCCATCTTTTTTTTTTTTTGTGTTACTCTTATAGTTGTTTTGTTTACTTTATCCTCTCAGGCATCTGATATTCTAATATGGTTTGGTACAGGGAATCAAGTTCTTTGAACCAGAGGTGATAAACTACTTCTGTTCCCGGAGTCAGATTTGTTCTTTCTACAAAACTTAATTTTAACATAACTTGTGTATAACCGTTATTTTGTAGGTTGGAGACATATGGTTGTAATAATCATGACACTTCATTTGATTGATGAATGCAGATAAAAGGTGATTCACCTGAACTGGTGGAGTACATTGGGATGAAGAATTTGATTAATGCTGTAAAGAGGAGTGTTGCACTTCGAAGTGGAAAATTACTATTCGGATCTGAAGGTACAGTATTTTGTAGGCATACGTTGCTGATAACATGCATCCTACTGCTTATTTGTGAGATCAAGTTTCTAAAATAATGACATGTGAAGTTAAATAAAAGTTCTCACAAAAAGTGCAAGGATGAGGGTGGTGATCCATTGCATGTGATGTGGGGTGAAGCAAAATGAGAGCAAATGTTGTTTAGCATATTTTTCCATTGTAAATATCAATTTTTGAGCATTGCATTTCCACATTTTCCATGTCCATATTGTATCCATGATATACACTAGTAATTGAAAGTCATTTATGGCGGATGATTCATCCGAAATGGAGCATTAGTAGTTGATAACAACTTAGACAAATTCGTTCATGGTCAGCTGAATTGTGGCCAAAATAAGTGAATAAATGTGTGCTTGCTCCGCATAGGTGAAAAGGCAACATAGTTGAAATGCAAAAGACTATGGTACTTTTAGTAGTTGGGCAGTCATCATTCTCTAGAGTAGTGAATGTGGTTGCCCATGTGTTTACCCAGTGGAATTACTACTCTTCCATTTTTCGGCCTTACCCCTTTACCTAGCCATTGTCCTCTTTCGTTAAAGCTATAGTAGATGATCGTTGTTCTTTCTTTATTTAGAAAAGGAACAAAAAGGAGAACTGCTACGCGAGACATGCTTGCACTCTATATGAGACTCTTCTATTTCTTATATTCCACAGATAATAATTTTAGAGAACTCCCATGGGGTGCTCTGGATGACGTTGTTATGGGAGGAGTTAGTCAAAGCACATTTCTGATTGATCCAACTGGCAGTGAAAATGGTGAACCAACTGGAGTTTTTAAAGGTTTGTTTAGAGCAAACCCCTTGACCTTTGTGTCTATATCATTGACTTAGTGTTGATTCCAGTATAATTGTGGTGTCTAGTTTTCCCTATCCAAGTGATTTGCTTGTCCATTCCTTCTTTATTGTTAGGTGTTGTTTCCACTGCAAACAATGGTGGCTTTACTAGCACAAGAACAAAGGTAAAATGCATCATTTTGTCTTGGTTTTCTATATATCCTAGTGAAATATATGCTTTACCTGTCCTACTGCTTACATGTGATACCTACATTGGTTTATATATGTAGGGATATAAATAAAGAGAATATTATTATTGTTTTGTGTTGAATAACAAAGGGAGAATTCCTTATATAGAGCTATAAATAAGTTGACTACAAAATACATACGACGAAAGTCATAATTATAGGAGCAAAATAAGGGAGTAACTTGCTCTGATATGCTGGAGTAAAGGTGGTGCTAGCCAATAGCCAACACCGGCTCAATGAGCACCTTTGAGTGCTGGTTACTCTAACCGCTAGTGCACTTGAAGCAAAACATGGAATTCGCATCCCTTTCGGTAAGCTCCAGTGTGTTGCCTTTCCAATTCATAAAGGTTGTGTGCAATGCCTACACCTGTTACCAACCTCGTAGGCCTTTTTTGTCGCGGGGTCTATCGATGCTTTCTTTAATCGAAAAGCTGAACTGAAATAACTGATTAACTATGTAGTTTCATATTAAGATCTAGCTACGGTTTGCTTTGAGAGCGGGGTTGGAAGTTGCGCTAGCCAGTGTGAAGGGCATTAAGCCTATGCTAGGCAATAGACTATTACTTGGACTGTTCTATTCCAACTTGGTGCATTCCTGACTTCATTTGCTCTTCTCCTCAGTCGGAGAAGACTGGATATGGATAACTAAACTAAGTTGAGAGGATAGCATTAGCGAAGCAGCCCAAGCAGAGTAGGCAGCGAAGGCTCGAGAAGACCTTAGTCACTATACTTTCAGTAAACAATGACTATTGCTGCCCGCATGGATGGATCTAGTGTGGTGGCAGTGGGGGCATGTGCCCCTACCATCCCCTCACTAGATATGTCCCTGCATAGAATTTAACATGGACGTCAATTTAAGCTCACGCCGTTATAATTTATGTGTGAATATATTAGCTCTTTTAGATAATGTTTGTCCATGCGGTGACCATTGCAAAAAATTGTATTTGGCCAAAAACGGTGGTCAAAATGCCTTTGTCAATGCCATTTTTTTGTGTTGGACAATTAAATGCAGATGCAAACACGTTTCTGACCTATGCACCGCACAAACAAACATGTCGATAATAAGCTTATTATCTATAAGGGCAGAAACCAAGGTTAACAAAAAAAAATTCAAATTCCAATTTGAAATCATTTTTCTCTCCTTTTAAAAAAAAAAAAAACTTTTTTTTCTTTCAAGGCAATTGTATGTATGTGCTTGCAATTTTTTTTTATCCTAGAGAGGTATAGTATATTGATACTTTTGTTTTTTTCGTAGTACTACTATGATGAACTTTTGTTTGCCCTCCCAAAGAAAAATACGCATATCATTAGATTCCACTTGTCTCCTCCACTTTCTCATATGAATTAAGGCACGTGCTTAATAAGAAGTATTAGAAAAGGAAATGTAATGGTCCCCTTTTATTTTCTAGTCCCTTTCAAGGATAGACTGCTCATGATCATTATCTTTCTTTCCCCAAACCAAGCTAAGCTAGCTAGTTGCATCTCTTTCCTTAACTTATGTATCTTCTTTCTTTTGTCTTGGTTTTTGTCTTGTTGTTGTGTGTGGACCGGATCTTTTATAGTACAATCAATCAATGGATATATATGGACGAATAATAATAATTTAATTTAATTTTAATTATCCTCACACTGTTCATGAAATAATAATCAGTTAAATTGCATGCATGGCTTCTGCATAACAATAATGGAGCTCCACACAGACCCACACACTTGAGATTCTCTCTCTCTCTCTCTCTCTCGATTGCCAAGCGAAGCAACTTAGAAAAGGAAGGGGAGTTCAAGAAGTGGCCGTCGTACGTTGCCGTTTTGTTCTGGTAACCGCGGTCTAAAACTTATTTTTTTGTTTAAACTTTTTTTATCTTAGAACTTCTTAGAGCTAGTTGTGGTAGCAGTGGATCTGTAGTTGTAGGCTGTTATGACGTTCTCTTTTTTTTTTTTTTTAGTTTTTAGTTTTAGGATTCAACCGATCTTGTGGGTAGGGAAATATTGACGTTTATTTTGTATTTTTTTCGTTATAAATTTGGTTAAAGATAGATTTGGTGTCATGATAGGCCGATTTGATCGGCATTTAGAAGCGTCTTTGGCATTTTCCACCCGCCTTCATCATTTCATTTCCTACCGACCCTCATGGTCAAATAGTTGTTACGGCGCGATCTACCAAATTATTTTGAACAATTGCCTAAGATATGATAGAACTAAAGTTTTTATGACCCTTTGATGTGTATAGGATGAAACTTTATCTTTGAGTTGTCACTGCTTCAGGAGTTTGTGCTTTTTGTGACGTAGATATGCGTTTGATAACTATTATGCCGCTCATAATTATGTAAATCATGAGGTTGCTTAATTATTAGATTTTTTTCTCTAATTCATAAAGTTCCCTCTAGTTTGACATTCACTATAGATTTCTTGTTTATTTTATATCCACGGATGTTGTATTATCTTTCTTTGATGAAATATATTTTCCCATCTTTTCTATAAAAAAAATATTATATGTGTAGTGACACGCTGTTCAATATACTTGAAATCGATCATCCTACTTCAATTATGAGAATTAAATTAGAACATAAAATCAATTGTTGGAACCTCACTTATCAATTTAAAATATTAATATAATTAATTAACCATATATATAATGTGTCATCAATCATCATATTACCCTTGCGGTCTCAGGTTCGATTCGTAAGGATAATGGGCTTGAACAATATGATTTCCAATGAGTTGCTCATTTTGAATTTTCTTTCTCTTTGTGTCCACAAGAAAGCTCAGGGTCAGGGGGTAGTCTTTTTTCTTTCTAATATTTAATATACGCACCACCATTGTATATGTGTCTAGTACAACTTCATATAAGCATGATTCATTATTCTACATTTAATGGCTTCCTACAATACATATACTTTCTATATATATTACCTAGGATACAAAATACATGGAAGATATAAAAAGTACGATTAGAAAATACTCAGATCCCGGCAGCTAAAAATCACCGAACTCGGGATTGCAGCCACTAAATATAGTAAATATTAGTACTCGTTCCACATTATAAGTACTAATATAATACTATAATAAGCTAATTAATTATCGTAAATATATATATATATATATATTTAACAAGTTTCTAGAAGTTCCAAAGAAACGAGTGCTGCGAGTAAACCTCACCGTCATTTTCATTATCATCCATCGGTGGTGGTGGAGGAGGAGGATACAGTCCATCATCATGACCCATCACATTCATATGGTCATCATGGAGCCCCGAGTAGAGTCCGAAATCCGACACCCCCTCGTTCGAAT
>JAYMTT010001096.1:0-10430 GCA_036898025.1 Hypseocharis bilobata
AAATTGAAATTTTTGGACTAATGGACGAGCTTTGACCTCACAAGTATTGATCGGGCCAGTCTTGAACAAAAAAAATGCATGATGATCGGATCAGGCCAGACCTAAACATATCTAAAAGTATTAATATAATGTTAAGTCCGACACAAACTCAGTCCAGCCCGACTCATAATCAGGTCTACTTCCAATCCCATCAGTGGCAGTCCCTAGATAGATATAGACCGCCTTTAATCCTCTGCTCTGCCCGACTACCAGTAAGTAACCAATACCATCTCTGCATCTCATCGTCGTCATCCATCCTCATATGCCCAAAAAAACAGAACAGAAACTTGGTATCTAAGATTCTAAAGAGTAAAGTAAAGACAGCATCTTCAGTTTCTGGGTCCAACATCTCCGCCACAATGGCGCCTGTGAGAGCCACAGGCGCTGTTGTAGCCGCCATCTCCATGACCATGCTCGCATACTTGTTCTGCACATATAGGTCCAGTGCCTCGACGTCGAAGAACAAGAAGAACAAGAGGCCCAGAAATGGACTCCTTGATGCCATTGGCAACACCCCTTTGATCCGTATCAACAGCCTCTCTGATGCCACTGGTTGTGAGGTTACTACTTCCTCTTCAGCTCATCATTTATCATCTGGTCTGGGCATTCTTTAATTCCCAATTTTGAAATAAAGCTTTAATTTTTATTTCATCTTATGATCTGGGTCTCCTTCAATTTTTTTTTATGTTCTACTCAAACTTGTTTGAGGGTAGGTACATGGATTCAAAACTGTGCCTGTGCGCTTTACTTGTTGTAGGTTTGTGGAGTCATGGGCTTCTCCTCTGATTGATTGTGATGTTTTTCCAAACTAACTATTGTTTTTGTTCTTTCATGACCAGCACAGGGATCTTATCTAATTTTGTTTCCTGATTCAGTATTAAATATGCTACTGACTGTGAAAGATTGTTTCGTTTTCTATTCATTGAAATTTTCTTTTCTGGGTTGTTCAGATTCTTGGCAAGTGTGAATTTCTGAATCCAGGAGGGAGTGTGAAAGATAGAGTTGCTGTGAAAATTATCCAAGAGGTGAGTTACTTCAATGTTTTGTTATAGTTGCCTAGGAAATTCCCCGGAAAGAAAGGAAGACACTTAATTTTGAAACTTTGGGAGTTCCAAAATATACGTTATTGGAACCTTGAGGTAACTAAAACCTTTATTCAACTGAGTTTGATGTCTTAATTGATTGAGTTAGTGACTTTATTGTGCTATAGGAAGTGATTATATAATCTATGGTTTTGGTGCTTAGATATTTCTTTATGCCATTCTGTGATGGAAAAAAAAAAGAGAGAGAGAGGAGAAGACGAGACTCTTTTCTGGTGAAGCACAATTGAAGTGCCTAACTATACCCTAGCTATCATAATATTGGTACTTGCGTTTTGCATTTCCAAATCCATAATAACTAAGTGATAGTCTGTTTACGGTTAACCGATGAAACATCATTACCTTGGAAAATAAGAATGCAAGCGAAAGGCAATTGTGGAACATCATCTCTAATGGAAGGAGTTGAAATTTGTAAGGGAATGTTATTTTGAGGCACTGGGTGCTGCTTGAAACTTCCATTGTTAAGTTCCATATCCTAACGTGGTTAATTGTAAAGGAAAGTTTTAGTGAGATGTTTCACGACTTCATTCATGAGAACATGAGCAAAATCTAATGTTTCAAGTTGTTAACCAGTCTGGCAAGTATGAATAGAGGAAAAGACACCCAATGCTATTATGCTAGACACTCAATCTCTTATTGGACTGAAGCTCGAGGAAACAACTAATAGCTTCTGTGTACTATCTGTTTAGTAATAGAAACTGCAGTTTAGAAACAGAAATTACAGCTGAGACCTTGGTATGCGAGCATGAATATGGAAGTTGAAATTTCAGCTTTGAACTGTACAGTTTTTAACAGCAAAAATAAAAGAAAAATAGTAGAAAAGTCAGTCTTTCTAGAATTGTGTGAACAGGTAACAGCAGTATATGGTTTCGATAATGTTCCTTATTTCCTGTTTTTGTCAAGATGCAACAGTTTGAAATAAGCCGTTCAATATATCAAATTTATGGTCTGTAAAAGTGTTTATGAAAACAGAAAACAAGGAAAGTTCACTGAACTAACCATCCACTTAGAGTATGTTAGGTTATTGAAAGTGAATCAGTTTCTACTTCCAGTGGAACTTTTTTGAGAACAGATTTATTTGTCATTTCCCAATTTCTTGGGAATAACTTTGGACCAGAAGAGTCTGCTTTCAGCCAACCAGCATGCTTTCCCTACCTTTTTCTATTTCACATGCAAATGGAAGCAGAAAATAGAGAAATTTTCATTGACCAAACAAGCTATTAGTTATTATTCTTCAAACCTTCTGTTGTGTTTACGGGGCCTATCAAGTTCATCAAGATTCTGGGGTGATACCTAGCCAGCCAAAAATGATTTCTGGGTGATTTGATGTTGTAGCTTCTGGATTCGTAATTAATGTTCAAAAGTCATTTTTATTCTCTTTTTGGTTCCCTTTTCATTAGATTTGTTTAGTTTATGGGTATTTGGAATAGTGTTTGTTCACCATTTATTTGCTGTATCATATTTGCCACTTTGTCGCTCTATACAGGCTCTAGAATCTGGCAAGCTAGCTCAGGGTGGAATAGTGACTGAGGGGAGTGCTGGAAGTACTGCTATTAGCCTTGCCACTGTGGCTCCTGCCTATGGATGTAAATGCCACATGGTTATCCCAGATGATGCTGCTATTGAAAAGGTATGTCTGCACTGTATTCTGGATGTAAGGGCACGACTATTATCATCTGGTTCCTGCAAACAACTGCACCGTTATTCTTATTACGAGTGGCTTGTACTAAGGGTATAAAGCGAACATCCTTTTGAATAGAGATAATGTGCCAACTCACTGCACTGATCTTTTTTTTGGTTTTTTATTTTTTGGTCACTGACTTCCTTAAGATAGTCTGCATCATGGGCAATTTCGTGCAAGTTAAGTTTGGAATAGAATCATGACATTGGATGGCTCCTACTTAGGTTGTATAGCCCTTTTAAAATTGCCCTAAGAGGGAATATATAGCAACCTCAACAGTATTTCTTTTAAGTTTCTGATGAGGTTTTTTTTGACTATTTTACATGAGATAAACCATTGATTTGATTACTTCATCTGGAAGTCCTATTTTCTACTTGCTGTTAAGTTTGTCAGAAACTCTTTGGTGTGCATGTGCTTGAGGTACTCATTCTGAGTAGTTAAGTATTTTTAAGAAGCTAAAGCTAGGTTAGTTGGAGTAAGTGCACTAGCAAAGCGCATGATTAGCTTAGAGATCAAGAGAAGAGATTATAGGGAGCCGGGACGACTAAACTTTTGTCACAATTGCTTGCTGTTATGTTTTTTGGTTACTAGAGACTCTTGCATCTAATACCATCTCTGTGCAGACTCCTTTTACCACTGAGAGGAACACATATGAAGATGCTTTGACCTTGCCGACAATTTCTTCGTACTTCATTGCATTTTACTCTCCCCTTGATTATCCACTAGTTTCCATTTAATATGAAGTACTAAATTCAAGGGCATGGTAAAGTTTCCACAGACCCTTTCTCTTGAAACTTCCTTGGATATTTCTTTTAGTTTACAGTGAGGCCTTTCAAAACACAGCCACGCTACATCTACTATAGAGAAAAAGTAAATAACACTTGAGACCAGGTCAAAGTCTCCTGGGTCTGCCTGGTAATTGTTGAATTTCTTTGAACCCCCATTGGAACTTCACGAGAAAACAGGCAATGCATATTTAGCCATCGAAACTCATAGCGATTTACAACTTCTAACTTATTAAATTTTATCCTCCCGCTTTTTTCCTTCGGTTTTCTTTTCGCTACCCTATGTACCACAATATACTTAATTGACTTTTCCTGCTCAAACTTTTTTGCAGTCAGATATTCTTGAAGCCCTTGGAGCTACTGTTGAAAGGGTAAGGCCAGTGTCAATTACGCACAAAGATCATTATGTCAATATTGCTAGGAGACGGGCACAGGAAGCTAATGATTTAGCATCAAAGCTTAGAAAATACGATGAAATAGATTGCGAAAACCTTGAACTGTTGAATGGTTATGGATCTGATGAAGAAAAACAGAGTTCAGTTGTCTCTAGTAAATGTAGAGGTGGTTTCTTTGCTGATCAGTTTGAAAATTTGGCAAATTTCCGAGCACACTACGAGGGTACTGGGCCTGAGATTTGGGAACAGACTGATGGTAATTTAGATGCATTTGTGGCGGCCGCAGGTACAGGTGGCACTGTGGCTGGGGTTTCCAGATTTCTACAGGTCAATTTCTTTTCCATCCTCTTAAGTTCATTTCAATGCTTTTGTGTTAGTATAACCACATTAATTCCTTGTTACTTGTCCAACAGGAAAAGAATCCAAATATAAAGTGCTTCCTAATAGATCCTCCTGGTTCTGGTTTGTTCAACAAGATAACAAGGGGAGTGATGTACACTAGAGAGGAAGCTGAAGGACGAAGATTGAAGAATCCATTTGACACGATAACTGAAGGAATAGGGATCAACAGGTTAACTCAGAATTTCATGATGGCAAAACTTCATGGAGCTTTTCGAGGCACGGATATGGAGGCTGTTGAAATGTCAAGGTAAGTTCTAACTCTCGTCTTCTTTTTCGTTTTCTTATGCTGGGAAGTTAAGAAAGACGGAAGTAATTACAAAAAAAAAAAAGGAACAAGGTTTTACATTTCCGTTATGTCGTAAACAGTTTCCCTATTTATGTACGAATCAATTACTTTCTTGGTACACAATCATGGAAAATGAGAACTTCCCCATACATCTATGCAGCAATCAAATGAAATATTATGGTAGGTTTTCCATTCTACTACCCCTTGAATTTTCATGCTATGTTCACTTGAACTTTTATCAGGTATCTTATGAAGAATGATGGGCTATTTGTCGGGAGTTCTTCTGCCATGAACTGTGTTGGGGCCGTCAGGGTGGCACAATCCATTGGCCCAGGTCATATGATTGTAACTATCCTGTGTGATAGCGGAATGAGACATCTGAGTAAGTTTTACAATCCCCAATACCTGTCTCAGCATGGTTTGACACCTAAGGCAACTGGGTTAGAGTTTTTGGGCAAAGGTTGAGAGCCAAAAAGGCCAGACTCGGTCATTTGTCAACATAATTTCATCCCGAGATCAAGCAGCAGAATGGAGTGGGCAAAGTTTTGACTGTTAGGCTGGTATACAATTGGGAGTGCAGCTGTTCTCCCTTTCAAAGCTTGATCGAAAATTTTGACCACTAGAACATGCTTAGCAGTAGCTCGTTGCAGAATCAAAATGCAAATCATTTTGTAAGAATTAGGATATCACATTCTTTTCAGACAGTACTATCTTATTGTATTGAAGAGTGCATACAGGTCTATAACCATTTTCTTTGTCATGATAATTAATGAGTAATCTAGAGATTTATATTTTGATTCGAAATTGGTGTCCCAATTCTTGAATGTTGTTAATACATTTATATCTGCAAGGAATTATTTTTTCATTTATTTATTTTATTCTCTTTACATTATCTATTTAGGATTTTGAACAACGTTAACTACTGTATTAGATGTTTCACCTGCTGGTCTATAATCTCTATTTCCTCTCGACTCTTGAGGAAAACTGTTTTCTATACGAAAATTTCTCGAGTGCGGTACAATCACATTCACAATTATCGGAGATATATTTGACGGGAATAATTTCTGATTTCTTTTTAATGTATTGATTTTCCATTAAATCATCTTCTTAAAGCCCTTCCCCCTCTTGATAATAACAATTAGTAAAATATATACATAAAACTTGTAGTGAAACATAGGGTAATTTTGATGTGAAAACATAGAGGCCTTGTTTGATGAGGATGTGAATTTCATTGCTTATGTTTGATATTAACAGGCAACTGAACTTGATGATGTGAATTGTAGGATGTAACCTACAGCTTTTGAACACTTATAGTGACTGCTAATGTTTATGTTAGGGTGAATGTATGTTTATATACTTACATGCCTTAGTTCATATTTATGTTGGCTGATAAGTGTTCATTGCATTTTTATTTTTATTTTTTTGGATAAATTTTTACGAGGTTTGTTGATTATCAAGTTGACAAATTTGCACAAATCACCCAATTATTTGTATGCTTCGTTGTAAATTGAGTGATTTGTGTTTATTACACAGGTATTTAAATTGGCCTTTTGATCAAATTACAGCCCAATTTTGTTGATTACACAGGTTTCAAATGATGGACTGCCAAAGTTAAAAAGTCCAAATTTGGGCCCATTATATAAGCCCAATAGAGGCTGAAAACACAGTCACAGGATTTCAGCTTCATAATTGGGTTATCAAACAAGATATTTATAAGGGCATCCAGGTCATTTGGTCAAAATATTCCCAGGAAATTGAATTCCGGAATTGGTTATCAAACATACAATTTTTCTTTTCTCCGTTTGTGCAAAAAATTTATGGAACATAAATTTTTTTTGAATCACAGGATTGTGAATTTCTGGGATTTTACAGTCGTGGGATTATGGCCTAAAGTTATCAAACAAGACCAAAGTATTTATCTCTAATTTATCTTATAAATAAAAGCACAGAACATGGTAACTAAAAACTATTAGTTCTGTATAAATAAAGGCAAGTAAATAGAGTTTTTTGACAAGCTAAAAAATAAAAAATAAATAAAAACATAATCATTCATAAAAATTTGATGAATGATTAATTTCATGTCCTTTCATCGTTATTCTATAGCATGGTCCCATAATATTGTAATAACAAATATTATTTTGTGAAATGTAATACGTTTACGGACTTGTTTGCATTTGTGATAGTCACGCAAGATCGATTCTATATTTCAGCTTAATTCATGAACCTAAAGGATGTTACAAATAAGTTATGTTCCAATACGAGCAGAGTCTCTAAGTCTAAACTCAATCTCCGACCGCTCCTTTACGAACTTGAGCTAGTGAGCCGAACTTGAACGAGCTTCACTTTGAGTCTTGGCTTACTTGCAGTTGCACCCCTGGAACTAGAAGGCTAGAACATTGAAAGCCCTTCAAGGCTTAAACTTAAAGCCTTAATTGAACATAACAAAAGCAAGAACCATTTTAGTATCTTTATTTCCCACATACTACAATACAAGGATATTGCAACTAATTTGTTTATCCATTCTGTCCACTTCTCTCAGCAATCATATTTCCACTTTGTGCATTATTTTCTAAATTCTAGCTAGATTCATTTGTTGGCTCAATGCCAGTTTTGTTTTTGATCGACTTACTTTGAAAGTACAGATGACAGATCCATTAAGGAACATAATTTTGATCAAAAGCATTGAAATAATATCATTTTTCTTCAATTTTGTACTAGCAAAAGGAAAATGTTTATTTAGACCTTCAACCTTAAGTATGATATCTTTCGAATTGGCAACAAAACCAAAACATCCAACTGAAGGATTATTGTTAAAATACATAAAGTCGATAAATCTGTCAATCCAGAAAGATCAAACCTTGGGAGACAGCAGGTGACAAGGTCAAATTTCTCACAGAAATTTCTCAGACTTCAAACGCATTTACTGGGGGTTCCACTTGTCAAACTGAGACTCCTGGCAATGTGGGTCTAGCCAATCCCTGGGAGAACCCTTTGACATCTTGGAACCGACTTTTCCACCACCCACAAGCTCTTGCAAATGCTCCAACTTATTTTCCCGCCCTGTACCACTGATCTTTCTATCTGCTTCTTTCAGTTTCTGCTTGAACCGTTGCTTGCGGCCAGAAGGGTTCAGCTCTTGCTGCTTTGATTGTGAAGGAGGGGCTCCGTGCGGTCCTAAGTAGATATTCTCTTCTTTTTTAGCCTGCACGAGTATAATCAGCAAATTGATGTTTTAGCAAGTGTTTTTGGCACCCACAGGGTATGATACAAGCTATACACCCCACACCTGCAAGACAAGATATTATCCTTAAATAATTAACCTAGGCCCTTGGAGCTGACCTTTGGAGAAGGAGGTTTTGAGGCTTCTATTTCTGGAGCATCAGATTTACTTTGATTTGTGTCTTCTATTCCCAAGCTTGGAATCTCAAATCCATCAGTATCTAATACAATCACCAAAAACCATGCTTTAGTATTGATCTGTTTGAAAGCATCTTATACATAACTTTACTAGAAGAAATAGCACTAACTACATAGTATTTGATACACTATCATCATTATGATTAGTAAGAAACATTTAGATCATTAATGATTAAAAAAAAAGCAGCCTCCTACTTACAAGCATCACATTAGTTTCGTACTGAACTGTTCACGTATGTTCTTCCAGAAAAGTACAAACAGCCTAAAGATACTCATCCAAAGTAACTATGATATCAAGTCTAGGAAGCGATAACTACATGGGGGATCATAAGTTGGTCCCAATACTGATGACACAAACCAATCATTTCAGAGATTGAGTGAGTCATATCTTCCTCCGACAGAATAGAAAATGTTCAGTCCACTTCAATCATGTAATAACACAAGGAGGCAGGTATCGAACATATTTGCATGTGATACATAATAATTTTCAAAGTTATAATGGAAACAAACACCAGAGAACCATGTGATACATAATAATTTTCACAGTTATAATGGAAACAAACACTAGAGAACCTTCTAGACACAAAAAATCATAAAAACAATTGGCAAATATAATATGTAAATAAAATCTAATCATCAGAAGATTTTAAGAACAAAACATCACAACACGTGATGCAACTAAATGAAGATAGAGACGTGATTAAGATGCATGATGGGAGAAAGATTTGCAGCCACACTATTGTCCAACTACTGACTAACACAAAATGGTATTAGGACATATTATACTTTGCTAAAACAACAAAAATATGCCACTAGTTTAAACAAACTAAATAACTTAATATTTTAGAGAATAATGACTCATATCATTGCTCTAGATATGTTGTTACTTAAATTAGTATAATCTTCAAAGAGATAGTATACTTTTGTCGAAGCAACCACAAATTATGACATGTAGCAGAAGAATAATCCCTGAATAACCCATTAACCTAATAATTTATTGGATACTATGTAAGCCTGATTACATAAGGGTTAGAAGTGACAACCTATAGAATTTGTAAGTTTGACTACCCCGATTTAATTTACTCTATGCTCTATTATTTCAGAAATTGGGAGAAAAGAAAAAAAGAAGAGAAACATTTTCCATAATGCATTTCCAAAGATCACTAAGTCCAGCGAAAGGTCCATCTGCCTAGGCAGCAGTATGTGATAGAGTAACACAGGTTAGCAACATCTGCAGAGAACTGGATTACATATAAATGCTATAAAAGTTGAAAAACACAAATAAGATAAAAAGTAAAAAGTCAGGATAGCTAGTTAGATCATCCTGGGATGAAACAATCTTCGATAATAAAGGTAACTCAATCATGACTTCATCTAAGCGCTCCGGAAAAACAAGAATGCTAAAAACTAGACTCATGCATTGTACCTCTGCCATACACTGCAACAAACAAGACCTCATGTACCCGGCCATATGCCTTTTTTAACATTTCACTTTATATTTGTGTTAATAGAAAACAATTTCAAGATTGTATATTGCTATATCTAGACAGACAACTAAAACCCCAACTACTAGCTACATATATAAAGAAAGTCTGTCGTGTTAATCCTGAACTGTTTTCAGTATTAAGTTACTTTATATGGAGGTTCTAGTCCTTGGCTTTAAGGTAGGTCAGCAAAATAAAATTGAAAGAGATAGATTATATGACAATATTACTGATTAATATCCAGGTAGAACACTAACATCCCTCAAACAGTAGCACACTCCGGGACAAATTCTAAACAGAAACTAATATAGGAAAAATGCAACAGATTATAGCAAAATTAACTCGACAAAGTAATAAAACTAAAAGTCAAGGCAGAAGTGATTTAGATAAATTGAACCATGTGAACATAATTTGGCCTTACACAGAGAACAAATTAACTATTCAACAATATGAAAAACAGAATGCCCTGTTCAGAATCAGAACCCACATTAGCAAATTTTTTAAAAATCAACCGACCCAATTCACAATTTTGAATACCATGTACAAGAAACAGAGAAGTATCTCTCAAATCAAATGACCCAATTCACAATTTTATAAACCCATATATAAGAACTATGTCAAAACGAAATACACACAGGAAATCAAAGATTTTTTATACCCATTTTGAAAATTTCAATCAAATTCAAATAAAATTCAAATACCAACATCAAATATAATCCAAGTCAACAGTACAAAGAAACAAACAATACAATGGAGAAAATGCGAATACCCCACTCATCTTCTTCAGCTGGAGGAGTGGTGCGCATTGGAGACGGGGCCATGAGACGCTGATGGTCATGGA
>JAYMTT010001097.1:0-10429 GCA_036898025.1 Hypseocharis bilobata
TGGTGGTGCAGGTGGTGGCGGAAGGTCGGTGGTATTGTGACCATAAAAGAAAAACAAAACCATTAAACTATTAGTGGTGCTGGAAAGAGAAATTGCAAAGACCGATTTATCGTAAATTACTCTTTAAGAATAATTTTGTAAAATCATTGAGGTTATTTTTATTATTCTAAATTTTAGAAAAAAATGTGATATAAAGAGAGAGTGGTGCTGTATTTAAAATTAACCTAAATTAATCCGGTCACCCCCTATTAAATAATAACTGTTTTTCAGAGTTAACAAACTAGAGAAAAAAACGCAAACAAAACGTTTTATAATTACTAGATAAAAACTAGTTTTTCAAAGAGTAACATAAAAAAACTGACGCCACTCTAGTCCGCGGAACTATTTCTTTTACTTGCTTAAAAATCTTAGAATTATTAGTTGAAAGAGAATCTTAACCACATCAATTTGTTGTATTAACCATGTCATTACTTTATCTTTCGTAACGCTTTCTTTGAATTATTTGCTTAGAAATGAGAATGAAAATACGCTCTTACTATACAACGATGTTCTTAATGCTTTGTATAGGATGCAAGCATATGCCATGTTTGGACTAATAACCCAACAAAAAATAATTAAGCAAATAGAAACTAAAAAGATCATGTGTTTACATGACATTTTCTAATAAATGCTACTCATACGAATTAAATGGCTTGGCTTATCTGCAGAATGCTTCATATTGTACATCAGTGGAAACGCTTTATTACAGAGCTCCACTTGATTTCTTTTGATGGTGATACTTTCAATTTTCCTGAAGCTGCTGAATGGGGTATAATAACATACGTCAGAACTATACAGTAGCTGCCGAATATGTTTGGAACAAATAGGCCAAGATCTTTTTGTAATCACCAATTTTGGCGCCTGTGTTTGGATCAATTATATAAGGCACCTGTAGGAACAAGAAAAAAACCGAAAGTTCCTTTTCAGGTGCAGGAAAGTAGATTAAACACCAGATCTACATGCATGCCTCACCGAGTATGACTGCCTAGAGCAGATACCATATGACCACTAATGAGCACCAAAACGGGTGTGGACAAACATCCAACATAGTTTGTGGAACATGAGCAATTCATCTCAATCTATATCAATACATTGGAAATATATTGACCATACAAATGTTTTAAGCTAACCTCATTGGATCCAGATGCACCAAGAAGTAACTTTGTCCGTGATGATCCTTCTCCCACATTTTGGAGGATGTATGGCAGTTCCAACTCACATAGTGCTTCACGCACGATTCTTGCATACTGGAAAGAACAGGAAGAGAAGAAAAATGAGAACAACTGTTACATTAGATATAATGCAAAATGCTAAAACGTGACTGTTTATGTATAAGATGATTAGCAACTAGAGAGAATAATTCTGGGTGCCTAAGTAGAATTTTGACTCATTTGAACATCGGAAGTATGTAATACTTTCAGTCGCAATGCCATGGAGATAAATTTATCTGCACATAAGACATGGATATAGCCATGCAGGCCAGCCGAAAGACGTATAAAAGGATCTATAGCGGCTCTTTGCCTCTTTCGCCTAGAAAATATAGCCTAATACTTCCCCATTCCCCCCCGTTTTCTTTCCTGGCGAGTCAATTCTGTGCTAACATACTTTAATTTCAAAAGTGATATATCTAAGAACATGGGAACAAAATAGCGCCTACTCAAAGTATCTAAAACAATAATCTAGAGCATACAAAGAATGCAAAATGTTGTTTTACCGGACTGTTTTCATACGAGAAAAGTTCCAGCTTTTTAGGTGGTAGATCTGTCGTGGTCTTTTCCCACAATGTCATTCCTCTACCTGCTCGAAGAATTGTTGGCATCCATCCTGTTAATAATGTGCTGCACAATGGAAGACATAGGATGAGAGGTTCTATTTGATTTTGAAATACATCACTTACTTCTGGAATCCAAACTCATCTCACTTTTTTGTTTTAATTTTAATTCAAAAAGCATTTAAGAATTGAATGACCTACTGTAAACTTCAAAGTCATTGGTTGTCATTATTTGACAGTTTATGATGCTTTCTCAATCAAAGAAGTTGTATTTTTTGCGTGGTATACACAAACCATCTCATAATTCTTTCGTTACTGAAGCATATTGTGAGAGACACTTAACCTCCTCTTTCAACCTCCAAGAATCATTAATCATATCATAATTGAAGCATATTTGAGCTTCATAATTATAAAGGTGAAGTAAGATAAGATTAATGGCATCTAATAGCAATTGAAAGGTCAACTAAATAATCAATTTTTTTTAGACCAAAATACAAGATTCTTGATAAATAAGGCAGATATCAAGGTCCATTACCTTTCTAAAAGCCCCATTGACGGACTTCTCCCTCTGCCATATTGCTGAAATAGGTATTTCACGATATCACCTAAAGAAAAATCAGAAGGATTGCATGTTATTTAACAGTGAAATTTTTTGACAGTGAACGCATGCTATTTCAGATTCATGTGGTGACTCTAAGTAGTGGGCACTTGTGATGAACTTCTTAAATAAACAAATGTGAAAATAGCTACGAAGAGGTGTATCATAAGGAAGCTTACATAAGTTCTTTTAAAGCTTCTTGCATCTATATATCTTATCTACACTGCAACACCTGATTGAAGTCTAAAGAGGCACACTACTTCGTGGCAGTCTATAAACACTTTCAGATTCTCTCTCTTATAACTTGATTTTTACCCTCAGTAAACTCCTAAAACTCTCATTTTCCAAAATGAATGTGACTATACTACAAGTAAACATCCCTTCGGCATTGATCATCAAGGTCCTTCTAATTTCCCAAGTCACTTCATCTTATTTTCACTTTCTTTCAACTTTCAAATTTCCATCTTAACAATCAACAGTATCCAAAGAAATCTTATGTAAGACAGTAAAGTTTCTACGTTTCCATAATCTTATCATCATTATCTTCAATAACACAATACATAGTTAAGCCTTTCATAATAGCCTAACTTGAGGGAGAAGACAAAGGACTATTTCTGCATAAATCACAATTTTAGTCCAGTGGAATTGAAGCTTCATCACTTACCACTTTCATACATTGAAATGCCAGTATTTGGGTCAACGAGGAAAGGAAACCTGCAAGGGAATTGCATGTTATAAATGATCGACAAAAATGATCATTATGCTTCAAACTTTAAGAATATGATTGTATGATATGCACGACAAGTAATTAGTGACCATCTCTTTAACAGTATATGAACATGTGATATGCATGAAAAATGCTTAACTATGTTGCAGTTTCAATCAGAACCAAACCAGTGTGTGATAATTTATACAAGTCAAATATAAAAAATAAAATAAGAGAAGATAGAAACTTCATAAGATAATTTTTAACAAAATGCAAGACATACTGCTCTTTGCCACCCATTCTCCTAACCATTTCCCTATGTCTTACAGAACCTTTTGGACAAGGATATACCTGCATAAAAATGCCAACAGTTCAGGAATAAACTGCAATGAAGCAATATGGAAAACTGTTTTCAGAAGAATTTAATATTGTATCACGCTGTGAAAGCAAGCATATTAATTATGCCTGAAATCTGGGCATCAGCTTTCCATGTCTAAGTCACTTTATTCTTCCATATTATTTCAACCCTTCAATGATCTAAGCTGGGACTACAAACAGACAAATATTAATGGAGGTCTAAATTCAAGATGCAAATTTAACATTTGTTTGAATGAATCATATTTGAGCTGAAGTTGGTTTGTTGTCAGACATCCAATTCCAATTTACAAATCTATTCATTTTGACATTTCTCAAAATACTTTAAACAAGGCGGAAAAACGATAACCATTGACTGCAAACCACATGTTCATATTGTAACTCACATCTTTCTGAGCTAACTTAGAATACACAATATGAAAAAAATACTGAAATCAGAAATATTTTGGGGTAGGGGGAATCATACGGATTGGTGATTGTACCTAATGAATCATTGTTCACCTCTACAGAAAGATCGAGTTCGGTGATGGCCTCTCGAACCCTCCGGCAAAATGGGCATGCCTCTGTCGAGAAAAACATTTGGAATGTTCAACTCAGGAACGGACGCTTTTATTCAATGTAAGAACAGGCATGGTAAACTAACATGGCAAAATGGAATTTCCAGATATTTGGGTTGTCATTTGTCCATATAATGGGTAGAAGTCCTGAAATTTAGTTATACTACTTCCATAAAGTACAATGACTATGATATGCGCCAAGGATGGTTAGTGATTTTGCCTAAGGCAAGCATCAAATATAACTCTGAACTCTTCTGATTTGGTTCACCCAAACACTGTCAATTACAAGGTCAAAACACCTATAAGTTTTTTTTTCTGGTCCAACAACTTCTGTTTTTTTTTCCTGATCTCTATTCCTATCTTCTACCACTTCCGTGATCTAATGTGCTTTCTATTGGTATTTTCTTCATCTGATTACCCAAGGTCGCAGTTTCAGATAAGTAATTGCTAGCAGTTACACTAAGGTAGCGTTTGGATTATTTTGTATGGGAATTGGAATCAAGGAATAGGAATCACCCAATTTTGCATTTAGATCAGGAATAATATACTCTCATTCTCCTTCCGACTCCATTCCCCTTCCCATTCTCTTAGCGCATTTCCATTCCCTAGAAGAGGAATGTGATTCTCATTCCCATTCCCTGCCTCCAAATTATGTCTTTATACCTTTAAAAAAAAGATCATTAAAAGCACAAAATTGTCATTGCCATTCCCATTCCCTTCAAAATAATCAAACTTTACCTAAACATTCATCCTTAATTATATCATTAACACTGCTGGCAAAGCAATATGGCGGACCAATGCTATGTCATAAAAGTACATGTACTAGGAAATCATAGATAATCTGATCCTCCAATTTGTATGGTTCATGGACTCAATTTTATGTTATAACATTAGCTTTTGAAAACCTAAGAAGATGTTGATGCCTAACCATGGAAGCTACCTAACAACATGAATAAGCTGGGAGGTCTGTATTTTTACGGTTAATGATTTTACGGTGTAGAATATTTGTACAGGGAAGTACACAAAGCCATATTCTGATGCTGACATAGGAACTTTTTTCATGTTGTAAATTTCATGAAGAGCTACTGATGAAATATTTGATTATGTAATCAAGAATACTACCAAATTCGAAGAGTTGCAAACGTTTAGGAGGGTCCAGAGTGATGGTTTCTTGGCCTTGAAAACTTCCAGATATTGATCTTGATCCCCATGGAAATCTTGCCAAGGTAGATAAGGAAGATGTTACAACCTACTATTGAGCCACAAAAATGTGAACTATCAGGATCAGATAAGGTAAAAATGTTCAAACATATTGCATCTTTTGGATTGTTTACATCTATAAAATCTTCCATAAGAATATGGAAGCAAGAACCATCAACCACAAATAGCATTAGCAATATAAAACAAATAATTATTAAATAAATAAAAAATACATGTATATTAGAAGAGATTACCTCCAAATTGTAATTCCGTTCTTGAGAAGGATCACCTCCCTGCAACAAGAAAGATAAACACAATCAGAAAATTAAGAAAAAGAAGTAGGAATAACAATTAAAGTTTGGAAAAATTGCTACTTCATTTTTGTCCAAACAAGTCCAAAAATGCACTATGATAAATGGCCTAAACTTGATACGGCATATAGATAGCATGAAACTGAACAACCAAAAAGCAAAAAAAGCAATTGGATATTGGAATCTAATTCTGAAGAACATATGTGGATATTTAGATAGTGAAAATGCTGATAGTTTAGTTGTGCACATCTACACATTTTAAACAGAAAATAAGAGATAACACATGAAACCATGATATTTACGATAATATGGGGCATCTAGGTAAAACGTAAGTTCAGCATGAGTGAAGCCTATGGTCTGGCTAATGGTTCAAATCATCCTTATCCTTTTCCATGGTGCTTCTATCTAAGTGATTCTATACCATAGTCTAATGATAAGCGATTAGAAAGAATATCATAGTTTTAAAACTTTGCAACTGCTTTACGAACATGCTATGTCAAAAAATTCACTGCAAAGCTTAACTTCTACACAAAGAGATGTGGCGTAGGCTATGTGCATATAATGGTGAAGGAATAAAGATAGGCTCTTGTAAGAGAAAGTTATCAAATAAAATCAGAAGGATAGATTGGAGCATCACTAGAAATGTTACAATCTTGTGACATAGAATTTGTGTTATCTTACTTATCTAAGTAGTTATTTGGTAGTTCATTAGTACTCTGAGGATGGATATAGCATTCAAGTTTGTAAGAAACAGGAAAGTTGGAAGCATAAGTTCCACCAGACTCAAATACCAATTGGCATCTCCAATAGCTGTTAGCAGTAACTTTTACTAGAAGTGAGCACGCAGGACTAAAACTATAGAGTAAAGCTTCTTCTCCTAAGCCAGAAAATGAGGTAACAGAGGAAATTAGTACAGCCAAAAAATGAAGCCAAATCTCACTGGAAATTGTCCCTTGAATTTAAATCCATGAAGCTGCAATTTCTACTAAAGACAGATACAGCGAGAAACAATTAGCTTCATTCTTTCTCCTTTAATGGTGAAAAAATTCATGAAAATGATGATAAAATAAAGTTACTCCATAAAGTTCTTAGTGAAAATTTCATGCTGCAACAAAACCCCTGTCCCAAAGAAAAAAAAGGGAAGAATTCAAAACGTACAAAATCTCTAGAAAACTAACCGTAGATAGGGTCATCACTCAACCGCACCTAGGGTGTTTCCATCTATGCGAATCTTTCAAGGTTGGGGAAACAATCATTAGAAAAGCGAGCCAGCTAAAACTATTGACCACTGTAAAACAAAAACTATGAAGAAACCAACCTACCTTGAAGTTTGTATTTCATAGAAACTCATCTCCATTAGTTAGCTGACCCGATATTGACATTATGGTGGAATCATGTTAAAATTGTAAAAGAGCACTTGTACCCGGTCAGGACAACATAATACGAGAAAAATACAATGTCTACCAGTTAGGTGAAACGATGGTGTGGATGCTGTTAAGGGTCCTTTTTCTGTTAAATTATCTATGTAAGGGAGGATACACCTCTGTCATACTAATATGCTAAATATATAAATGAATGATAGGTTAGTGAAAGTTTCAAGAATAGCAAGGAAATTATGCATGTCATGTAATTTTGCCATACGGAAAAGGGATATTTTAATTTGCTGATAATATTTACAGTATATTATGCAATTTATGTTCTATTACTACTTCTAACAACCCCATTACTGGCAATGAACAGATTACTAGGTTATTGCACCCTAGCACCTGTAAAGTGAACTTTTTTTTATAAATATTCACTATGTAATAGATGAGTTTCCTCCGTCTTCAACACACACCCTATTTGCATTATCCATATGTCTATGCAACATTTGGATCACCATGGAAGTTGAGATATTATAATCATCAAGTATTGTTAAAGATATCTCTCTTTCTGCATGATTATCTAGTATTTTGAATTACGGTATTTTCAAGAGTTTGATTTTTGGATCTTACCTTAGTGATAGGATTGGCAAAGGCCATCCTTATCCTTGTAACCATATTACTTCAAATGTATATAATATTATACAGTCTCTTAGGCAATCAGCCAAGACAACTATTGCTTTCATTTTAATCTTTTATGGTATCAGACCAGTGAAAATCCGGCTAACGTCGTTTATTGTCTGTGTTTATGGCTTCGCAAAGTGCCCTGTTGATTCCAGTCACCACCACTGTGCAATGGACAAGTATACTCTCTGTGAATAATGTTACCAATTCCTCATTATGAATAGGACAGGCCACAACCAAAGCATAGACCAAGAGGACATTAACAAAACAAAAGGAATCATAATGTAGAAATATAAAACCCAATAAATCAATCAAATTATTAATATCCTGAAAACTGAAGACTATTTAAAAGAAAAATGACTTGGGCAAAATTATTTTCATATTGAAAATCATAGTCTTGGCAAGTCAATAGTCAATACCAGTTCCATCTACAAATTTTCTTCAATCAATTCAATACCCATTGCATCATTTCATTATCAAAATAAAACCCACAAAGGATTCACTAGACATATAACAAAAATGCATACAAAAACCAGAAAAGAGCAAGACTTACAGAAAAGAGCTTGAGCAGTGGACAGAGAACAGACAAGAAACTGGTTGATGGGCTGCTATTATCACTGGAAAGGGAAACATTTTCCTGGGAATCGGGGTCAGCAGATTTTGCACGAATTCTGTTTCTGAGACAGACCCACTTCTTCGTATTTCCTGACAATTTTTCAGAAAGTGGAATTGAAATTGGTCGGAACGGATAATTCCTGCTTGTGTTTAGGGTAGAGATGTGAGGTGGGTTTGAGCTTGAGGGGCAGAGAAAGGAATGAGAGCTCATGTTTTGGTTGGTGCTAGACAAACTACTTCACTGGTCTGTATGACTGTGTAGTCTGCAACAATAACGGCTTCTTTTTTCTTTTTAATATATGAAAAAAAAAATTATCCATTACTTAGGAAAATTTGTACATCATTTTATTCTATTTACTTTATCTCTAAGTTTTTAATTTTCTTTTTTTTATCATTAATTATTTAAGATTTCATTATTTATATATTAGGTTCGATTTAGGGGTGTGTATTCAGCTTTCATTTTTTCTTTCAGTTAGTGAAAATCACAAACCGAATTTTGTGATTAAAATTCACTGACCGAAATCGAAAACGAAATTTTCAATTATTGGTACATTAAAAAAATTTCAGTTTTTTATTTTTTTCTTTCTTCAGTTCCGCATAAGAATATTGAACCTAAGCCCTAAAATCTTGATCCCAAACTATGAAAAGTTAACCCAAAACCAGAGAGAAAAAATGAGATGAGATAAATTAATTTTGAAGAGCCATCGCCGAGCTGATCGACTTGAATAAAAGGGAGAATGAGGGACTTTGGAGATGAAATTTGATTGAATCAGCGCTGCTAAGATCTGTGAGTAGGGTGGGCTTGTTGTTCTTGGCGAATTAGTTAGTAGAACTCAAAAAAGCCTAAATTGACTTGTTGTAAACAACGTTAGTCAAAATAGTCACACTAGATTTTTGGTTACGAACTGACCTTTTGTGACCAACGTTGGTCACAAAAAACCTAAATGAACTTTTTGTGACCAATAAGGTCACAAAAGACTAACTGGAATTTTTGTTGGCAAACCTTGGTTCCCAAAAGTCCAAATGGACTTTTAGTTACCAACGTAAGTTACAAAAGCCTATATAGACTTTTCATGACGAATGATGGTCAATAAGCCATAATAGACTTTTGGTTACGAACTTTGGAAGAAAAAGCCTAAATGGACTTTTTGTGACCAACGTTGGTTACGAAAACCTAAATGGACGTTGTCATGGAAACCTAAATAGACTTTTGAGGCCAACGTTGGTGACAAAAGCTACAATAGAATTTCAGATAAAAACTTTGGAAAGAAAAGTCTCAATAGATTTTTGTGACTAACTTTGCGACGAAAGCATCAATAAACTTTTTGTCAGAAACGTTGGTCACAAAAGTCCAAATGAACTTTTTGTGACAAATATTGGTCACAAAAGCCTCAATGGAGTACTTGTCACCAACGAAGGACACAATCTTAAGTTAGACTTTTTGTGACAAATCTTGGTTACAAAAGTTTAATTTACAAGCGTAGGTCACATAAGCCAAAATGAACTTTTTGTGACCAAAAAATTTCCCAAAGCCATAATGGACTTCTGGTGAAAAACTTTGAAAACAAAAGTCAAAATAGATTTTTTGTGACGAATGTTGGTCATGAAAGTATCCATCGACTTTTTGTGACTAATGTTGGTCACTAAAGCTTAAATGACCTTTTTCTGACCAACGAAACTCACAAAAGCCTAAATGTGACCAACATTGGTCACAAAACTCTACATGGACTTTTAGTTACCAATGTTAGTCACAAGAGTCAAGATAGACCGTTTGTTACCAATGTTAGTCACAAAAGCCTCAATAAAATTTTTGTGACCAACATTGGCTACAAAAGCCTAAATGGACTTTTTGTGACAAACATAGGTAAAAAAAAAACAAACTTAATGTGACCAACCTTTGTCACAAAAATTGAATTAGACTTTTTGTGACCAACGTAGGTTACAAAAGCCTAAATGGACATTTTGTGACCAATGTTGGTCACAAAATTCTAAAAGGACTTTTTGTGACCAACGTTTGTTGCAAAAGCGTCAATTGGCTTTGTGTGACCAACTTGGGTAAAAAAAAAAACTAATTGGACTTTTTGAGACCAATGCTGGTCCTAAAATCCTTTATAGATTTTTTGTTACTAACATATATAGGTCACAAAGGTCCAAATGGATTTTTTGTGACCAACGTTGGTCACAAAAACCGCAATAGACTTTTTGCACCAAA
>JAYMTT010001098.1:0-10427 GCA_036898025.1 Hypseocharis bilobata
TGCAAGTTAAGAGACATTTGTAAGATTTTTCCTAAAACATTACAGAATGACTAATATACAATGAGCGGTCATAAACCCTGCAATTTGAATTTTTTTTTTTAACATATGTAGTTTAATTTATTTTTCAACTGTACCAAATCTCAATCGAATGATTAATATAAATAAAAATTTGCATTGAGATATATTAGATTTGATATAGTCAGTATTGTCAAATCTGTCAAGTACAAAATATATAGAAGTAAAAAATTTATATTGGGTATTATTATTATTATTTTTGCTTTAAATATTTTCATAGTTTAAAAATGTGTGATATTCTTTATAGTTGATATCTAAATTTTCCATGAAAAAAAAAATGTCATTTAAATAATTAAAAATACATTAAAAATATTTAAATACTAAATTGAATATAGAAAATGAAATTATTAATTTTATTTACAAGTACATAAAAATTGCATAGTTTGTAAATTTACCCAATTAACCATTTGTTTATTTTATTTTTGTGTATTGTATTTTTGGATGCCATAAAATAAGAACAAGACCAGTTTACCACCACTGGCCTCCCTCTTCCCTCTCCTCTTCCAGAGATAACAAAAATCCACACTTCTCAAACCAGAGATTTTTTTCAGAGCTGAACTGATAAAGCACACTAAAATGGCGAGATTAGCCTGCAATCACCTGATTCCCGCTCTGGGTCTTCCTCTGAAGCCATCTTCTGCTGCTCTTTTCTCAGCAAGCTCTCACTTCACCGGCGTTTTCCGGTTGAGGAAGAGCTTCTCTTCATCTTCCAAGATTAGCATGAGCTTGCGGACCGGCATCGTCGGACTCCCCAACGTTGGCAAATCCACCCTCTTCAACGCTGTTGTCAGTGACCCATCTCTCTATTTCATAGATATATGCACAACTTTTAGTATGAATGTGTAGAATGTTACCATGCAAAATGCATTTTCAGTTTTCTGGGATTGCTGTTTCTGGGTTTTGGAGGAATTGAATTGGGTTTCAATAAAAATAAAATGCTTTGTGGCTGATGGGATAGTGGGGAGACATAGAGCTCTGTGCTTTTGATTCTGTTGTGTAGCTTAATTGTTTACTGAGCTTTAGTTTCAGTTCATTGAAATGAGTTCTGGGTTTGATGGCTGATGGGTTCTTTTTGCTGGTTTTAGTTTAAGAATAAGCCTCATTTGCTGTGTTTAGAGTTTCTAGTGATATTGGGGAATTATTTCGTTAAAGGGTAGCTCTTGGTTTTGTTGACATCAGGGGGAATCTTTGATTTCGGTTGCAATGCTTAAGTTTTGGTTCATTTATCATTTTGTTCCTGACAGTATTTTTGGTTCCTTTCATTTGTTCTCGTGTACTGGTGTTGAGAACTTATGCAGAAATTATCTTCAGTAATTTGTTCAATTAATAAAGATCAAGTACGATGGGAAAGAGCATTGTTTTTAATGTATTTTGGGCTATTAGACGATTTCAAATATGGATTATATGGTGCTGGATAATTGACAATAATCAATTAGGTATTTCTAAACAATGAGCACTTCTAAATACTCGTCAAGTTTTACATATATAATTTGCATCCATACCGGTTAGTTTGATCACTATGATTATCACACAAATGAAGAGAAAACCCAGTATAACTGAACAAGTAGTGTTTGATGTTATAGAAGAAGGTAAACAAAGACTCCTAGAAACAACTAGCTTGAAGACCAGTCAAATTTAAGAAATCTGCTAAGCTTCTTTTAATATGTTCTTGGTCTCCATTAATGAGTTCTACTTCCCAGGTAAGTTTCCAACAACACTAGGGTGACATCAGACCTTTTTTTTGTAAGAACATGTTCTCGAATCTCAATATACCAAAAAGGAGCATATGCCTAACAGCCTTGATGGCTCGGTAGTGAATAGCGTTATGTATTTCAGTGTGCTTGCTCTAATGGATGCATTTGAGTAAACATTAATAGAGATAGTAGCACTTGACACATTCTGGTATGAGGATGGCTATAGTTATGTTATAATGATGACACAGATTTTACTCTGCTTAGGAAATTTATACAAATATTAGTCTGGCCCATCAGTCATTAACCTAATTATGTTGCTCATAATGACTTTTTTTTCTAATGTTGATTGACAGCTGTAATGCTGCTATATTCTTCTTGGTTTATTGACGCCTTCTACTTTCATAATGACTTATATCAGGTATATAATTTCATATTTGTAGGTTGAGAATGGAAAGGCGCAAGCTGCTAACTTTCCTTTCTGTACGATAGAGCCAAATGTAGGGATTGTTGCAGTTCCAGATACACGGCTCCATGTGCTTTCTGATCTCAGCAAATCTCAACGAGCGGTTCCTGCATCCATAGAATTTGTAGATATTGCTGGACTTGTGAAGGGTGCTAGTCAAGGAGAGGTGAAGTTCCTCGATTCCTCACTCTAGTTCTGTTTTTCCAGAATATTTTTTTTTTGAGTTCAGTGAATTTTGTAATATTGTTTCCACGTGTTATAGGTTTGTTGTTCTAGTTCCTTATTTGGTTCATAGTTTTCAACTTAATTCCTTTTTATCTAATGTAATTGTTGCAGGGGTTGGGTAATAAGTTTTTATCACATATCCGTGAGGTGGACTCCATACTTCAGGTGTTTATCTATTTGGTTTCTTGCAAATTTTCAATGGAACATCCACGTGAACTGTAGTTCATTCATCATGTACTTTCCATATCTTGTTATCACAGTCCTATTAATGATGCTTTCAGGTTGTACGCTGTTTCGAAGATAATGACATTGTTCATGTTAATGGGAAAATTGATCCAAAGTCTGATATTGATGTGATCAATTTGGAACTTGTTTTCTCAGATTTGGACCAGGTATGCTAATTAGAGCTTGTTATGCACATATACTCTATTTCTGGTTTAAGTTCAGCTGCTGATATATCCTTAAATTTGTGGGAGTGACATCATATGATAGCTTTTTAAAAGTTCACCAAAATAACTCCTATGACACTTATGACTTGCATGTAAGAATCACTTTCCTACTCATGGCATCTTTCTTTCTTTCTTTCTTCCCCCCGCAAATACCACATTTTAGCCATCAAAGGGCCTTTTTCTTTGTTGTTCTTGGAAACCAACCAATATACCTACATTTTGAAACATTTAATTTTTAGGTTGGCACATTTGCTATTACATGTTACTAATGCTTCTTATCAATTTTGCTTCTGTTACATAGTAGATCACAGACAATGAACAACCATTTGATTGAATTATTTACATAAAGCCTTAAATATTGTGATATTATCTTTCTGTCTGCTTAAGTTTCTCGGGAAAAAAAAGAAGGCATTCTGAGCAACTGTGGTTGGTAAAGAGAATTTGCTTTTGCTCATCAGTTGCTAATCACAAATAATACTTGCCAAAGTGTTGGTTATGTCAGTAATTACACTCCAATTTTAGGTGAACCTTTTCTTGTAATGACTTTCCCTATAGTATTGTTAACATTATAAACACGTTTAGATGCACATTTTGCTAATAACCTGAATCATATAAGCCATAATTCTATATAAATCCTTGCACATTATTGTTTTTTTCTCCTGTAGTTTTAAGATACTGCTTTGCTTCGCGCCATACCTCTGGCAGTATTTTCTTATACGAAGGAGTCCTTTGCCTTTATATATGCTGCCAGCAATGTTCTCGTTTGATGATTGACTCTCATTTCTCCTTATCAGTTGCTTGCTAGGATGAGATGAACTGATAGAACTAAATTGTGCCTTTATAAGAAATGCAGATTGAGAAAAGGATGGAGAAGCTCAAAAAGAGCAAGGCAAAGGATTCACAGTCTAAAGTTAAGGTAAACTGCTACTTAATTTCCATGTGTCAGACTTACTGTACGTGTATGTTGCATATTGTTCTCTATTGTTTGCCTCAGATGTTTAGAACTTAAATATGCACTATTTCAGGAGGAAGCAGAAAAGTCTGCCTTGGAAAGAATTCAGCAGGCCCTTATGGATGGAAAACCAGCCCGATCCATAACTTTGACAGATTTTGAGAAGGATGCTGTAAATCATCTTTGCTTACTTACAATGAAACCAATCATATATGTTGCCAATGTCGCTGAATCTGATCTGGCTGAACCTGCAAGTAATCCTCATGTCACTGAACTAATGAAGCTTGCATCAGATTTGCAATCTGGACTAGTGACAGTTTCGGCGCAGGTTTGGAGATGCCTTCTGCAGAAAAAAAGATTTTTTATTGAAGTACATATAGCATGTGGTTGTTTTTGCGTTAGTGTGCATATTCATAGCATTTCTAGGGGTTTAGTGGTGTTGTATCATCTTAGGAAACGAGTGTGTCTTTCTCGTGGTCCATAAGTTTTGTTGTCTGAAATATTATTGCAGCTGTCAATCACACCTGCTAAGTTTACTGTGGAATCTTGTCCTTGCAGGTTGAGTCAGAGCTTACTGAACTTCCACCTGAAGAAAGAACAGAATATTTGAAATCTCTTGGTGTGGATGAGAGTGGCCTCGGGAACCTTATAAGGGCAACATATAGCCTTTTGGGGTTGCGTACATACTTTACTTCTGGCGAGAAGGTGAAGGAGATAAATTAAGTAACTTTTGAACATTATATTTTTCTCATTTGTTGAAACCATTTTTTCTATCTTGTCTGCAGGAATCAAAAGCATGGACCATACGTGCAGGTTAGCTTGTCTTGTTTTGGATGTCAAAAGTGCAGTATAAGATGATGATAAACCATTTTTCTTTTTCTTTTCTTATTGTTATTTATTTAATTATTTACCTGGGCTTGTTCCATTGCAAGTACTAATTTCTATGAAATTAAAAGAAACCTTCTGTTACTAGAGAATTTTGAAAGAGAATTGGAAAGGAAGTTCTGAGTTATTCTTTCTGACTTAGCTCTTCTTATGAAAGCAAAACTTCGATTAGATGATTTTTTGTTTCCCTTTAAATACTTATCCCAGCGTAACTACCCACTCATGAAAGAACCTACTAATGACCCTATAATTTCTGATTCTCTCCCAATATATTTAAAGTAAGAAAATATTTGGATCAAATGTGCTCTTGTTTCACGTGTTAACACACATGCATATGAAATAGCTTATTTCTTTTGAATGATGCACAGAATCCGATAATGCTATGGAGTAAACCTGAGGTGGTGTAGGTGATAGAACTAATATACTTAGTAGCATACTGGTGTTTCTGAGGTTTGATTTTTCTTTTGATTTTATTTATTGTTTATTTAGGAATGACCGCACCTCAAGCCGCAGGAGTTATCCACTCCGACTTCGAGAAGGGTTTCATTCGTGCTGAAACGGTATGCAAAGCATAAAGTCTTCATTTTCTGTTTATATTTATTTTTGGTCATTGTTTTAGGTGTGAAAAATCATATTTAGATCAGATGACAATGATCAAATACTGTTATGTTTAACTAGAAAAATTTTGATGCCTTGATTTGATATCTTACTGCCTTTAAAATGTATCTCCCTCTGTCCGAAAATGTACGATCAGTTTCATAGCATTAAGTCTTTTAATTTTCCAGTATCATCCTTTGTTGTTAGCTAAGTGAATATGAAGCAATCAAGAGCAAGGGAAATTTTATCGTGAGTATATGAAAATGATTTTCCTTTTGTTCCCATGCAAAATAAATTGTTTTCTCTTGTGCGACAATAAACAAGGCAGACACACTTGTTGTGTGGAACTGAGTGTTCCCTGGAATTTGAATCCATCAATATGCACACTGATTATGAATTTTAATGTTTTTCAAAATTTCTTGCAAATTTCTTTGATTTGGAAATCATTGCCTTGCCATTTCATATTTGTACAATTCTTTGTTATATGAATAATAAATATGTGACTTGTTTTGTGCATTGATTGTTTTTTTCCCTTTCAGGTGGCGTATGATGATTTTGTTGCTGCTGGTTCGCTTGCTGCAGCTCGAGAAAAAGGACTTGTGAGTTGGTTGCTTTACTATTACTATTTGTTTTTGTATGTCGGTTTCAGTTTTCATACATATATTGCATTGACTCAGATCACCCTTGCAAAATCATAGATTTACTGCCTTCATGAATAGTCTACCATCACTATATCTCAAAGCCATGATTGAGGGAGAGAGAATATATATTAGGCAAGTCTTTTAGAATTGACTTGGCAGAAAAGTCCGCACCTCAGGAAATGGATATGTCCCTATGATGGGGAACTTGGAAAAATTACCAAAGGCTGGCGAAACTTGGAATTTCTTTGCACATTTGGGAAATCCAGACTGCGTGCTTTAATTTAGTTCACTTTTATGTGATAACAGTGCTTTGTCATGGAACTTTTTTCTACGTCTCACGGAACATTTGGTCTATTTTGTATTTATTCCTTCTTTTTTCTCTTTCATTGCTAGACTACGATATAAAATTTACTTAATGTAATAGTGGACCAGGCCAAATGTAAAAGAAGTTGTTATTTGTGTAATGATGCCCTCTCTGTCTTTCTGTCTTTCCCTCTCGGAATGTTATTTTTTCCCCCTTCAAGTTTGACTAATTACCTCTGTTATTTTGACGTTGCAGTTGAGATCTGAGGGTAAAGATTACATCGTACAAGAAGGAGATGTGATGCTGTTCCGTTTCAACGTTTGATAGCAGTAAATTGAAGCCAAAATCATCTTTGTTATTCTTTATGACACAATTTGGTCTTCCATTCTTCCTCCATTCTAATATTTCGTGCCCAGAACTGAAAGGCTTTTGTGCCAAATTTGGTAACTTAGAAACTGTGTACATTAATCTCCTTATGCATTTACTTGAGCTTTGTCGGATTTTGTCCTTTGATCAGGTCATTTTACCATTGGGAAGCTAATCATGTGCCTTGAACTTGAACATGTCCTATTTGGTTAATTTACTCCCATCGCTTATCCATCTTTCAATTTTGAAGTCAGTGGTTGTGGATTGCTTTCTATTTGGTCATTTTTTTAGAGTAGGTATTACTTATTATTTACGCAGTATGTTCATATGATTACAGTCTTCAGAGGCTATAGAAGGCATGAAAATAAAGGAAGGTCTATTCCTTAGAACTTTGGCATATGTTATACGATATCGTAAGGAGCCACATAGAATAAAATATTTTGTCATAGAGGCTTTTCCTTGGCTGTCTGCTTGGCATCCTTGAGAGAGGATGATATCCTATGATTTTTTTCCCTTTTATTTTCACGTGAAATGCTGATTTTGATTAGATATTGACAGTGGAAGTTTGTCAATTGTGCTACTTTGCTCTGCAAGTAGGAGATAAGATATGATTAGTTTATCATGATTTACACTACTTTAATGTCCTGTTAGTTGTTTTCACTCAGAATATAGATGTCTGCAGCTGCAAGTTGGGTAAAAGAAGTTTGTGATTAACAACTTTGAGGTGGATATAATGGTATTGATTATGTCTTGTCAGAATTATTCAGATCTTTTTGGACAATCTGTTTATTTATTTTATTTATTTTTTACTTGCCTGGACTCTGGTACACTGTGCTCTCCTTGTTGATTTGTGGTTGGTTGACACCATTGGAGCAAGGGCTCGGCTTTAATGGCCTTTTTCAGTTCTGCAAAGGTTTTACATATACTATTACAATGAATTGGCTTGAATGAGTACTTGTTTGTTTAATATAATGTTTTGTCCTTTTATATGATGTAGTTTTACAAATCATTACCTATCGTTTTTAACATTTTTCATTGATTTTATTGCTTTATAGAATGCGATAGTATAACCCAACTCTGTAATCTAACACTCCCTGAATACTTGTATCCTTATCGTCCTAATTGAAATCTTCCTTCTCAGAGGACACAATGGTTCTTTCTGCTTCTCAGATATGACTGATTTATCTTTTGTTGGAGTTGATAGGTTGTGTTTATCATCATGCGTGTTTATGGGGGTTTAGAAGATGTGCATATGCTTCAACGGGTGATTGACTTATTAATTAGAAGAGACTTACTAAAATTTGGTGCTATGTTTATAGGTAGACTTCACTGGTTTCCTGAATGGAGGATCTAGCATGTCGGATGTAACACCCAAATGGCCTGGCCTAGTGCTTGGTAACAGGAAACTTGTTTGTCAATCATCTAAACGACTTTCTGGAATTATGGAAGATTATGAGCTGGGACCAAATTCTATTGCTGATGAAGCTGAGAGCTTTCTTTTAAATGCTGTAAACATGAACTTCTTTGAGCGTCTGAATTTGGCTTGGAAAATAATATTCCCATCGCAGACAACAAGAAGAAGCTCTAACGCAAGGATTGCCAAGCAGCGTTTGAAGATGATTCTCTTCTCTGACCGTTGTGCTGTTAGTGATGAGGCAAAACGTAAGATTGTCAGTAACATTGTGCGTGCTCTATCAGATTTTGTGGTGATAGAATCACAGGATAAGGTTCAGCTGAGTGTCTCTACAGATACGGATCTCGGGACTATTTACTCGGTGACAGTACCTGTACGGCGGGTGAAGCCAGAATATCAAGAAGACGATGAGACCGGGACAATAACAAACATTGAGTACAAAGATACTGGAGACATTTCTGGTTCCGTTGATGTCAGGTTTGACTTCTTTGTCCCGGATGAATAACTCGATGATTCCTGAGCCGTAATGAAGAAGAAAAGAAAAGGAAAAGAAAGAAAGAAAGAAATGATCTTTGGCTTGTATTGCGTCTTTCTCTTGCATTGTTTGGATATTTAGCTAGCGAGATGACCTTAACACTTCCTGTATATATATGAAATTTCCTGCAAGGTCATTGAAGATTTTGCTTCCTTTGAATTTGTTGTTTTGAATGGATGATTGACTTGATAACACGATGATGTCCGAGTCTCCTCATATTCATAATGGTAACATTTTCTGCTTGTGCGCAAGCTGTCAATAAGATATTTGGTGTCATGATACCTCATTTTAATCCGTCACGATTCATACGGGCACTGCCCTCTTGCTTTTTCGTCGATCTGTTCTGGAAGTTGCAGGTTTAGGATTTTAAGGATTAGCATTTTTCCATGCCAGACATTATTAAATGGCTGGACTGAGATTACATAATCAATGATATCATTCATGCTAAAAAAAGAAATGTATGTCTGAAAAAATTGGCTATTTTATGAATCAAAACCTATGATCCAATATGAAATTAAACAATTGTTTTTTGAACCAAGCACAACAAAGAAAACACAAACATAGAGTTCTCAAAATGAAACCAAACTCAAGGAATAAAATAAAATTCATGGAAATTTTATGCATTCCAGCAAATTCTCTGCTGAGTAGCAATTAGCAAATACTAAGAGCTAGAAATTGCTAATCACCCAGAACAACCAGAAGCCCATTATAATTAACATGTTACTTCCGAGAATCTCATGTCCATATTAGCAGTTTTACTAACTTAGCATGTCACGTGGCATCTAGTCAAGAAAAAAAAAACATTAATTGAAACTCGTTGTTTTGGCATCCTCCTCCTCCTCCATACCATCTCTTTTAGCTTTATCTTGCAGATATGTTATTTTTTTCTAACTAGATGTCACGCGGCATGCTGAGTCAGCAAAATTGTTGATGTGAATATGAGTTAATCGGAAGTAAAAGATTGTTGGATTCTTTTTATAATTTACGATAGTATAAGGGTTAAAATATTAAATAATTTAGTGTAGGGGTAAGTTAAAAAAAATTTATTAAGTATTTCGAGAGGTAAAAAGTCAATTTACCTTCTTTTTTTTTCAACCTAAGGAAGGCAACCTCGTAATTTCACCAAACAATTTCGATCTATCTGAGTTCTCTGCATTGAGCGGGAAAATTTTCAGGTGAGGTGAGGTCCAAAGTCCAAATTCCAAAACTCTTTCTTCTTCTTCTTCTTCTTCTTCTTCTTCGCACCATAACAGAAATCAGGACTTTCTGGGTAAAATCGGTGGCTGAGAGTGCCTGATTTCTGTTGGTGTTGGATCGAAATGAACGGAACTTGTTTGAAATTGGAGCACCCAATCGGAGACGCAGTTTCCAGAATCCGATTTGCTCCGCAGTCGAACAATCTGCTTATCTCTTCTTGGGACTCGGTGAGTGTTCCTCTCTTTTCTGAAGACGGAAATGCATTTTCAAGTTTCGTTTGGTTCTTAAATTCATGATGGTATTGTGATTCTTTGTGCAGAATCTTCGACTGTATGATGTGGCCAGGTCTGTGCTCAGAGTAGAAGCTCCCTCAGAGACTGCGCTTCTCGATTGCTGTTTTCGGGATGATTCGGTTGCTTTCAGTGCTGGTCTTGATGGTAGTATCAGAAGGTTTGCTCCATTATTCAACTCCCATAAGCAGAATTTGTGTTGCTTTGTGTATGAGCTCTCAGAATTTTCCTGTATTTTTGGTTATTATAAACTGTTATGTCTAATTAGGTGAATTTTTTTGTTTGGGCTTGGTTGGGCTTTAACAATTCAAGCCCAAAAATTCAAGCCCAAAATAATTCG
>JAYMTT010001099.1:0-10427 GCA_036898025.1 Hypseocharis bilobata
TGAAGGCACCCTCTGTTCTTCTAGAATGTTTTTTTTTTTTTTTTTTTTTTTTTTTGAGGATCATCTAGAATGCATAATTGCAAGAAGTAAAATAAAATTTTCTGGTTCTTTTGGCCATGTCTATTTGGGTTTAGTCTAGTGACCTTGTGGGTAAGTCATGTCTCATAATTTTACACCTGAGATCTTTTTCTTCAATGCAAGAAATGGAACTTGTCAGAAATTTCCTATATTCTGCTTGAACCTTGATAGTTAAAGTTGATTTTAAAAGTAAAGCTTCCAAATTTCCAATATTTTCCATTAATCCATTCAAGTAAGCTCAGCTGCGACCATGCAAACAACAGATCGAAGACGAGCGCATAGTAGTACATGAAAATAATATGGAGTGGTCATCTGTTACAGGAAGAGGGGAGGGAAAAGGCACAGAGGAATTTATTGACCGATAACAGACAAAATTACCTGATTTAATTGATTTTTGTAAAAGATGTATTCTACAATTACTCCTCTTCAAGATTTCTTTTTCAACAAAATATAGCAAAGAATTGGAGCCCTTCTTTTGGCATGTTCTACCTATAAAGTTAAGTATACAGTTACAATAATTACAATGCTAACCCGCCATTCTCGTGTGTTTGTCCCTTCTATGTTATTGTCAATCCATACATTTTAGTACCCGTTTGCAGTTTTCTGGGATTTCTTCTTGAAATTTGCAATGCTGCAGTGTGGACAAATGTACTCCAGCCCATCAGTTTTTGCATAGTCCTGTCATTCACCATAAGCTGTCAAGAAAACAAGCTTGATACAATTTGCAATCCTAGTCATGAAACTAATGCCATTATTTGTAACTTAACACAAAATCAGGTAATCAAATGAAAACAAAAAAGAAAAGGTGAAAATCCAACTCGGAATAGCATATCATACCCCATTTACCAATCTAGATGACGGATTTGAGTATATATTATTCTCCTTTTTCATGAAAATGAGATTTTGAGTACACAAACCATACCTTGAAGGCACCAAGCCCCTGCCGTCTGTCACAGCCAAAGTGAGCCCACTCGCCGCATATTCCACAGTTCACCCAATCACCTGCTGCGCTACTGTTACAATATGCAAACCCCAATCATCAGTAAAACCAAAAGATTTGTGGGGTCAGTTGCTGCATATCAGAGAGAGAGAGAGAGAAAGAGAGAGAGAGAGAGAGAGAGAGAGAGAGAGAGACCTCTGACATAACAAGCAGCATTCTCCATCTACATCATCATGAGCCAACTCATATTCTAAAAGATATGTTTCATAATGTCTTTTTAGTGTATTCCCCACACCCTGGTAACCAAAGGAAAACCAATGAATAAAACCTCTGAAATTAAACGAATATAAGGTTTTGCCGAACTCATATTAAGAAGTCAAGAGACATGGCAATATAATAACATTTAAGCACAGAACATTAATATGAAACACAAAGTGTGACAAAAAAAAATGAGAATAAATCGTTATAGAATGCGCCAGAGAACATTCATCCTTAGATCCTACCATGTACCACTCAGAATCCACTACCTAATTTCACGGCACTGAACTCTAAACCCCCAAATTGTGTGGTACAGCTCCCACTTTCCCACACATCAGTTACCTATATATTTTTTTATGACTGGCTGCTAATAAAGGGATACGTCTACAAAAGGAAGAAGGCGGGGCGAAAAGAAAGGAAAAGAAAAGTAGCATGCTGCAGTTTTAATGTTAGCATGTGTATTTTGAAAAGTATTTAATGACGTGAAGAAACTGAATATGGGCTCACTCGGCAACAAAATATAAAAATGGAAAGACAACATATCCCAGTACAAGGAAATGAGACATGAGGAAAAGACAACGGACCAACTAATAAGGAACACAGAAATAGTCAAATGATAAGAAACACATCACGGCCCACCTTCCAATGGAGCATCTGACTTTCTCCTGATGCACTTATAAATCATGCAGCACAGAACACAACTATCATAATTCATAAAGGAATAGAACAAGTATAAGTTTGAGACCGTACAGTCATTCTATTGGTCAACGTGTGATTACGCATCTTTGAGAAAACTTGTCCTTTCCAATTGATGCCGTTACCAACATGAAAACCTCCCCTTGAAACCACCTGAAGGACCCAATTTTTCAGTACCAACTTCTTGGAAGAGATTCAATAATTATTAACATATTAAAGAGCTTACCTCTCTATACAAGTTGAAAAGGTCAAGGCGTTTTGCGTTGAGAACGGCATCAGGAAACTCGGCCATCCCACCTTGAGGAACAAGACGTGCATGTCCACGGAGGATCAAAAACTGCATTACATCCCTCAGAAATTCCTCCTGAAATAATGAAGCACTGGAAATCAAAAAGAAAAAGTGGAACCTGACACAGAAACCAAGATACTTTGGATAGAAATTGCATCAAAGTCTAGAACAGTTCCCACCTTGGTTCCAAGGTAGAAAATACTTCAGCATCATTAATTACATGATCTCATGGTCCTAGAGCCATGATCTCACTATTTAAAACAGGTAGCTTCACATGCAATCCAAATAGATCAAAGAGAAAAGTTTGATCATTCATTAAATAAAGCTTATACAATAATTTGTGTAGTTCTGCAAAATAATAAAATAAGGCCAAATATTAATTATGGAGATCTTTTAGCTGTGGTCAAAATATCAAAGTTGATTACAAAGAATGACCCGGAGGCCAAGTCTCGCAATAGATAGCACAACATAAAGAAAACAAGCGAACAGAAATAAAGATGAATATCATTTGAAAATATATGATAATCAGTTCAGTAAATTCATGCATTATTAGATGAGAAGGTAGTATAAAGACAGATTCTTTAATTTAAACATGTATTAGCAATATATAAATAGAATATGGGAAGATTCAGCAATGACAATACCAAACAAATGGAATAAGTTAATTATATTATAGAATTTCATCCAGTGCAATTAATTTTGTAAATAGAAAAATTACAGATTATTGGCAAATGAAACAACATTCTACAAACTTTGTTAAAATAATTTATTACCGAAGTATATAAAACATTATCTCACTATCAGAAATCAAAGGCGCATTATATTATGATTATAGCATCTGATATGCTGTGTAATGCTTGATACCTCTTTCTAATTTATCCAGCATCTACATGCTAGTCTATTTTTTTTTCAGACCCATTGATGAGAAATTCTCTCCGTCCCCGTCAGATGGCACATCAAGCAGCATCCAACCAAGACCCACCCTTCCCACAACAACAATTGCTCAAAATAAATATCATCTTTATAGTACTCGACAAGAGTGCCCAAAAACTCGTGGTATGCAAAATCCCATATAGAGGGAATACTCCAAAGAAATGGTTCCACATTCCACTCAAAGAAATAAAATAAAATCGAACCACACTAACTAATAAAGTCAAAGTATAATTTAGAGACTTGAGAAGTGGTAACTAAATGACGAACCTCTGAACAGGCCTGTATCGGGGCTCTGCCACAGCCATGTTTCTTCAGAGGTAGTGGATTCAAGGAAATAATCTGTTGAGCCTGAAATGAGCTTGAAAGAGATTTACGATGTGTTACAGGTGTAGTGCCCATGATACCAAGCTTTACAGGGACAACTGACAAGTTAGCCTTTACTGGATCACCATCATGTCTCTGAGCCTCAGAAAATCCCGAAAAAGGAAGCATTTTTTGACGATGAGAGTGAGGGATTGGCCTCATGGCTGGAACATCAAGTTTCTGTCTAACAAGACCTCCATTGTTACCATCCAGGTTAGTACAACTGATGGGCTTAGTTTGGCATGGTTGAGTTCTTTTTCGACTAGGTGCAGGAGGCATCAACCAGCTAGGCACCTCGGAGAGAACAGAATTGTTGGGATGGAATTCTCTGTTCTGCCTTGTATAGAAGAAAAGGAGACGTTCAGCATCATCTTTTTCAAAAGAAGCAACAGCCAACCCTTGAATGCTAGCGATTCCAAGCATAACTAAGCTACGGTAAGACACATCTGGTGCCAGCTGCCTCAAAACCTGTGAGGGATTCCATAATACATAGCTATGAGGACAAAAGAAAATTATGAATAAATTATCTCAATGAAAACTCCTATTACAGTACACACTTCAGAGGGTTTATAATGCTGTTTCCCCCAAAGCAATATATCTATAGTAACTCAAATAGTTTGTTGCTCCAAAGTCCAAAGTCTCACTATTATCATATTTCTTACAAGCACTGTTCCTTAAAAATAAATTTCCCTCGATTAAAACAGGAAATGAATATAAGCAATAAAAGTAAAGTGAAAACTATGATAAATATCAAATCAATCAGTGCAAAAGGTATACTAGGCCATTTTAGAAAATTCTCTCATCACCCATGTTCTTTGCTTGAAAAAAAAAAATTCCACCAGTTCAGGGCTATTCCCACATAAAATGGAACAGCAATTAACAAGGAGGAATGCTTAATTCAGCAGTATGTGCAAAGCAGCATAAACTACTATTTCTTAATCTAGTTTGAACTTTTCATACTACATTCTTTAAAACATACAAAGCTAGTTTAAGAAGAAAGGTTAAGAGACAAAGAAACCTGTGAAGCCCATGCGGGAACCTTCATGCAAACTTCAAACACACTTGCCCCACAGGCTACCGAGGCAGATTTGCGAGGCTCAGAAGAAGATAATTTGCTTTCCTCATAGCTCAGTAATGCACGGATTTGTTGACACTTCTCGATAAGTTCATTTTTAATATGATTCTCAAAAAGCTGCAAAGATAGAGATAATAGATATATAGGTGAATTGAAAAGCCATAAACATAAAGAAGCAGAACAAAAAAACTCTCTTTCTTGCCTGATCATTAAAGCAAGCCTGTGCACTCCCAGATACTAATAGCGATATGTGAGTAGAACTACAAGTTGATAATTCACATCTCATTGTCACTACACCACGAGAAAATGTCCCTGCCTGAAGAGGTGGCGGTGGAGCACTGCATATTACAATTCCATCAATAAGCTGGGAAAGATAAACTGAATTTAATGTTAAATTCAATAAAACAAATCATTCCAAGATTGACCAATACCAAGTAAACCAGAAACCGTATTACAGGTATAAACAAGGGGCAACCAACAACTAGGTTTAAAGCAATTCCATACCTTGCCCTGTTATGAAGTTTACTTCCACGTATCTGGAAATAAGTGTACAATGTTAGCAACAATAGAAGAATATATACCCTTCAATATATAGAAACGAAGGTCATAGAACTTGAAAGAAGAGTAATAGTTGATGTGTAAAGAGAAAGGCTCTAAGCATAAAACCTAGCCTAGGAGTATTAAGCATCATATCCAAGGGTATTGGGCAGCGCACATTGAGAATGTATGACGTCCCACCATAGACAAACGAAGTTGGATGTGGCAAGCTTTTCTTTTTTGTTTCCTTCTTTTACTATGTAATTCTTAATCTCGAATTAAAGGAAGGTTCACTTAGAACACTACTCGTGCTTTGGAACCATTTCAGGTCTGCCCAAAATTGTAAAAAAGGTAAAGATACAAAAAAAAAGTAAAAATTAGAAGTTTGGGTTTCTTCTGGAGTGTGTGAGCAGTTCCCAAAAGAATCTTCAAGTCCAATCAGTCTCACTAGTGTATGGCCTGTCCAACCAATCTAATGCACAGTCCTTACTGATGTGCATAACCCATAGAAGTATGAAACTATATGAAGAGAGAGATTATGACTTTAAAAGATAAAACTGAAAATTTCTTGTACAGGACTTACTTCTACACTCAAGAGAGCATTAAGCCCGTCTTCCAAAGATCCCAACACGCATGCATCCTGAGAAGAAAACAATTTGTAATTAGTACATAGTACGGTTTAGTATTCTTAATTTATTCAACCAAACAACAAGAAGATATAAACTCAATACTAAAGCAAACCTACCAGAGTGCTTGGTACTCCACAAACAAGAAACCTAATGTTCACATCATCGTCATATATGTTTACAGCAGGAAGAGTCTCAGGAGAGCTTTCTTCTTCCTGCATGTCTACCTCAGGTGAAACAATGTCAAATTTGGGAGGGTCCCCAAGAAGATATGGTCCTGGCTTCCTGCTAAATTTCTGGCTATTAGAAGATAAGACATTGTTGTTTTGGCCACAATAGAGCCTAAAAGATGCATGAGCAAGTTGGAAGGCATCCCATGTATGGCTGCATGAACTGCAACACATAAAAGAGCTCAGATCTATATATTTGTAACTATAAAAAGATAAAAATAAATAACAAAAGAAAAAAATGATCGGCTATACTGACAGAAGATTGATTTAGTCTTAGGATAGATAAAACACATTATGCATGCAAAGATCAACAGCATAAAAATAAAACTAAAATTAAATAAAATAAACCAAAAGGATTTTTCTTTTACACCAAATACATTCAACTAGATAATCACAAATGCACTTCTCACTTTTAGACAGGAAACAGCAAAACACAAATATAATACAAATGCAACAACAGCAATCAACCATGATAGCACGTCAGGCACATTAAATCTTATCTATAATGGTAAAGTAAATGATCATACCTTTGTACCACAGAGAATAATGCTTGACGGAAGTGGCATGCTGCATATAGAGAAAATGTATTTTTCCAATATATAACATATGGAACTCCCTGCAAAGGAGAGAAAACCCAGTTAGGAAAAAGCATATGAACCATGTACAAGGAGCAGGTTCCTAACTCCTTAAAATAACCACCCAACCAAAACCACTTCATAAAACATTTACAGTCAGGAGCTATCCCTTTCCCCATCTAACAACGACCATTGAAAAGATAAATCAAACTTCCATTATAAGTTCAAAATAATTGTATTACCTTAGAATGAAGTGCCTCTGCCAACTTTTCACCATTTGGGGTCTCTAAATAAACCTTCACATGCATTGAAGTGTAAATATATTACTAATTCTTGCCAAATGCCACCATAACTAGCACAACTAATCAAAAAGAATCAAGATATAACAGCGCCATATTCATGAAGAATAGCTTTTATCACATCAACAAATTATCCCTCGAGGTAACTTCTTCATAAACAAGCAACACAATAAATAGCTACATAATTTGCTCAAATTCTCAGACTAACAATTTGGGAGCAAGTCTATACGCCGCACAAGAACGGACCTTGCAACTATCTAATTCCAACAATATCTCCATCCCTACATAAAATTAACTCTACAAGCAACAGGGAAACGTACCAATAATATGACATTATACTATGCATCAAATGACAAGATTAGGATCATATATGATAAGAGTTGATACAAGCTATGCATCAGTTCTGCAAGCTTTATAACTTAATTCATTCTTAGAAACAGTATAAAATAACTTGGCTAATAGTTTGTTTCCCTAAGAAAAATTAGGTAACTTCTCACACTTTTTCTTTATCCTTCTTGCTTCCCATGTCTTGACATTTCGGAAGCCAAAAGGATCATACACTCACTCAACCCTAAAGCCTTAAAGTTTCAAATTAGACAAGAACTAAGGTTCAACCATGTTCTGATAAAAGCGTACCAATTTAACAGATATACGCATTTTACATGTACATAACTGCCAAATGCTAAGAGGATCGATATTGTATCCCAACTACATCCAACTAGCATAGGAGGTTAAATAACTCACAGTGGTGGGTAATATGGGACCAAAGAGTCCACATAAGGCCTCTGGAGTAGACAAGTCAACACCTCCCCACACCAGAGATCCACATTCTTCACTATCTTCAAGCTGCTCCCCTTGCAGGTAAATTATGTTCGGCTCTGCCGATTCAACAACCCGACGGAACTCATCAGTACTCGGATTGGTCAAAACTTGAACCTGCATTCAGTATCAACACAGTCAGAAAATGGCACCTAAACTTTCATTATAAAACTGAAAACCCGCCCATAATACTAAATTTAGAAACTGTGCCATAATTTCACACCTCAAGCCGCCCGGAAGAAGCTAGCTCCGGAAAAGGATATTTCCTCTGATCCTCAGAAACAGCCTGCTTCTGCTTATTATCAAGGATTTTCCCACAAACAACAGCAAGGAGACTACAATGTTGTCTGGAAGGACCATGAGCATGAACCATCATGTACACATACCAGGTTACCAGGTCCAGACCTTTAAATAACTAAAAATAATACTTTCCCAGAACCACAAAAACAACACCCACCCAGAAATGAATGCACCAATGCCTCCTCAAGCCCCAACGTAAAATCAAATAAAAACCCAGAAATTAACTTCAAAAATCGAAATTGAACAAAATCTCACCGACCCAGTTGAGAAAAATAGAAGCAATTAGCCCCAAACCTTCAAAAAAAATCTCTGAAATTGAACGAAATCTCACCGACCCAGATGAAGAAAGATATTGCAATTAGCAACCCAGATGGCAAAAACCAGAGAAAATTACGAGAAGTCGTCGAAAAAATCCCAAAATCGAAAGAGTAAAGTAACTAAACTTAGGTAAGGAGGACTAAACTAATAAAGAAATCACCGCTAATAAAAATTCTCTCACGTCCTCACCCAAACAAAACAAAACAAACAAAAAAAAATCTATAAATTAAAATTAAATTTTTTTTTTAAAAAGAATGTATAGAATCATTCAGGCTCTTTCCCTTTTTTGTTTCAGAGAACAAAAAAAAAAGTCTCAGTTTTTACTACAGTCTCGAACACCCAATTGGGTCAAAACCAAAAACGAAAACAAATTCGTAGAATTAAATTAAATAAAACCCAAAACAAAAAACAAAAAACAAAATCAAATACTATAAAAAATCTCAGCTGCTAAAGTAAACAAGCACAGTCTCTTTCTCTTTCACAGTTTGATTCCACCACCACATGCCCACATGATTCCATATATTTCATTAATAATTAACCGTGTCCCAAAAGAAATAGCACTACCGCTTCACTGCACAGTGCACGCTATAAAGTTTTTAAGAATTTTCTTACTATTACGTGTCCATTGTTCTTGTTCTTAGAAAAAATCTGGAATTTTGAAAAATAAATAAAACTTTTTTTTTTTTGTTCTTCGTTTATAATGTCAGTCTGTTTGGACACAACAATCAATCAATTTCGTTCGAGCTTGCCGCTGTTCTGATGGTCCAAATTCATAACTTTCTGTGCTGTGGACTCGTTTAGCAGAAATTGAATGTTAGGTTTGGTCTCTGATTAAGCATAGAAATAAGTGGCATATCTGGGTCCCAGTGACCAGGATTAGCTCACGTTGGTTTCTTAATTTCTGCTAAATAACTTGTGCCAAGATTAGTCACTAAACAGTAGTGTGTCTCGTAGCAGCGAAGTTTTGTTGTCAAAAATTTTTTTTAATAAATCAATTAAAACGAAATTTTGTTAAGAGAGAGAGTGACGTTTTAAATTTGACCTCAAAACGATTTTGAGAGGTTACTAAAGGGTTAAAAAAAAATGCCATACTTATACTAATACAAGTACCCATCGAGTACAAGTACAATTGACATTCCTAGTACATGATCAACTCACTCAGTCATGACTGATCAACTTCAAACATATAATTAATCTAAAATCATATGATCACTTCAAGATTCATTTTTTTTATTTTTTATTTTTATTTTTTATAATCACACTATTTAGGATTTAAATTTTGTTTATACATTAATTGAGAAAAGTGACAATTTGGTTGCCGTAAAATCTATGACGATTTGGTTCCTCGTTATTTTTCTAATATGGTTCATTAAGAGAGAGAGAAGAAGAGAGAGAGGGGGGTCTAAAACAGAGTAATAAAACAAGGCGAGAGAGGAGCAGAGCAAAACAAGATTTGATTAACAGAAACAGACAAAGCTTCTTCAACATTCTCATTTCATATCAACAACAAACAAAACAAAACATTCATCTAATTACTGTTTCAATAATCCCCCATCTGCCATGCACATATACCTGATCTGATCACTATATACACGAATAAAAGACCCAATTTCGACAACTACCCAAAATTTCAGAGTCATACGTGCTAATACGCTCAAGTCATGCATCAACATCACTATCAGCCCAAACCAACCAAAAAAAAAAAACCCATTCAATCTGTAGAGCGCAGACTCAAGACTCACAATTCACAAATTAAAGAAACAAAAAACCCTTTACTAACCGTAGTATATGTAACAGTTCCACTCAATCAGTAGCCAAAAAATTCCAGTAATTCCCAACAAAAACATAAAGCAAAAGCAGTGCCAATCCCCAGATCTTGCTTTGATGCTTTATATGATTGTTGGTTCGATTTTTATTGTGTGGGTTGGTATGTGTTGACCTGATCCTATAGTCTGTCTCATGAATGATGATGATGATGATCTCAGATCAGCAGATAACTGAGGTGACTGAGAGAGGGTAAGAGAAAGTACTGGCATACTGGAAAGACAAGGTAGCACCCATAGCCATTGGCTTGCCGTTGTTGCCCCGACC
>JAYMTT010001100.1:0-10416 GCA_036898025.1 Hypseocharis bilobata
CAACAATCAATTACAACCACACAATTTGAAAAAAAGTTAAAAATTTTTAAAAATTCAAAAATTTCTTAAAATTTGTACAAAGTCAAACAGTCAAACTGAAACTGCAGCCATCACTCCGAAAACCAAAATATCCTTTCCAAGGCGGGAACGGATTCCTAATTCCCTCCATCTCTCTCTCTAAAAGTAAAACCCTCCTCTTCCTCTCTAGATCACGTTCTGTTGCACCCAACAAAGCTACGCCTACACTGTCTTTCCAAGGATTCCCCAATTTCTCTCCCAAATCCCTAATTTCACAACCCTAATTTAATCTAATGGATGACAAGTCACCTCAGCATGAAGCTCCTGCGACGGATGATCCCCTACGGCCGGGGCGGAGAAGCGTTCACCGGAAATTAGTGCAGTCCACGCTGTTCCTACACAAGCCACTAGAAGCTGAAGCCTATGGTGATCAAAAGGGCGATAGAAACAGCGGTGAAGAGGATGATGAAGGAGATGACGAGTGTACTGGGAGTCAAAAGAAGAAGAGAAAGCGGAAGGGAAAAACAACGCCTCAATCAAGAACTCCTAAGAAGGTGAATTCTGTGTATAATTATGGGAATTGTACAGCTAATTTGCTTCAGATTTAGCTAATTTCTAGTTTCTTTTGTAATGATTAGCTGAGAGAATTTGGAAGGAAAAAATGGATACAAATTCAAAATTACCTATATTCTGTCACTGGGTATACAAATTTAGCTGGGTTTTGAGTATTTTATCTGTTTGGGAAAAAAATATAGTAGGTGGACTGGATTGTAATTGTCAATGTTCTATTCTCGCCTTTCGCAGAAGGTAAAAGATAAGGAGCCAGCTAGTACTACACCAAAGAGAAACACTACTCCGAAGAAGAAAAATGTGAAAACTAATGGCCTGAATGGGGTATGCGCGAGTCAAATATTGACTGAGGATGTATCTCCTCCACCAATCCCTAACCTGAGGTTAGAAGCTAAGATAATAGCTGAGGTCAGTAGCTGTTCTTTTCTCAGACTCGGTTTAGTATTTTCTTTTATTATTAAGATGTTGTCAGGTTTGGCCAGTGCATGTGTTTGTATCATCCTCACAGCATTAATTTGTGATTAACAACTTATTCGTCAAATTAAATGCACTTCTTGGGAATAGCTTGAGTTTCCAACTTGAATGTCACTGTACTCCTCAATGCAAGTTGGGTTTATAATGTGTAGTATTTGGTCCATGACCGAGTATCTTTGTTTCATGCTTTATCAGGAAAATTCACGGATGTTTGCAGGAAAGCAAGTGCATCCCTTTTTCTCATCATGGAAAATGGGCAAGAAACAAAAGGATGTAATAGATGTGGAGAACTGGTGCTCAAGTGAGAAAAAGGATGGAAAAATTACTATAGGCCCTATCCATGTATTTGAAAAAGATCAGGTACACTTTCATTCTTAAGGCTTCTGCAATGTTAGACAACAATCTAAACTTGCTCTCCTGATTGTTTATGTTTTGGTACTGAATTTTAGTGTCTAAATATTTTTCTCCCTTGGGGTGAACAACTTAAATCATGCAATGCAGGATGATGATGTGTGCCTTGATTGGAGAAATTGGACATTTTATGAGGAAACATCCGTCAATAGCAGCTATGATCTAGAAGGCATGTTTTTATCATCAGGCTTTGAGGGGTTTGTCGAGTCCTTAAATTTTGATAAATTGCCCAGTACTTCACAGCCTTGTGGCACCTCATTTCATCAAAATAAGGTGTCTCTGGATCCATGTCTTGTTCAACAAGAACATTTGCTTGAAGCATTACCAAAAGTCTCTTCAGTGGCTGCTGACGAGCAGACAATCTATCAGCGCATAAAGGATGCAACAGTGGTACATATTGCACTATTTTCATTATTAAATGCTTCGTTTCTTCCCCTTCCCCAGAATCCCCGCTTACATTATTTACTGCAAAGGAATTATACGTTTTATCATCCTCTTTTTGTTTACTGCCTTTTCTTTCTGTGTCATGGCATTTTCTCATTTTGCAGGACCTTGAGGTTGGTTTCCTTCCTGAAGCTGATGGACCTGTAAGTAAGTCAGATCTTGAACAGCATAGGTTTCTCCAGGAAAGGTTAGGATTCTAAGAATTTCCATGGCATGCGTACATATACTTGAAAAAGATCATATGCATCTTGGTGTTAATTGTTGCAAAAGATGTTATATTTTGTTAAGTTATTTATAATTATTATGTCTGGTCTTTTTCAAGTATGGTTCTTGTGGTCGTTCAACAACCTTGTTAAGGCTTGAGAATTATGTGCCTGCTTGTGCATATCCTTTGTAGGTTTAAGTGTCTGTCTCCCTATCACGTTTGACTTTTGTGGTTACTTTATACATGAGTATGGTAGCAAAAATACCACCAGTTCATATACTCTCTCCTTTGAATCTTACTAGCTATGTACAATTAATTTACAGAAACCTCAGTTAAGTTTGTACTCTGTCGGCAGATGTTACATGATTGCGAGTTCCTATATGTTACGCTGTCTACAATCTGTTGTGTGGACTTGAGAGGGCTCTGATTCAGGGTAATTTGCAACCTTAACTTTTAAGAATAGCAGAGCGGACTCAGGGATTACAGATCAAATAGGGCCTAAAAAGTTTATGAAGGCAAGGCAATGCTGGAAACCATTAGTTATGTTGCAGGAATTCCCTGGGAGCAACTCTTTTCTGTGCTTTCTGGGTTTTAGGTTAAAGGCTTGTAGCCTTGTGGAGTAATAATTTAGGGTTATCAATGCATTATCTGATGCTAAATAAATTAGAGAGAATACAGATGGTTTGATTTAAACTTCTAAAAGACATTAGACTTAGCAACTAAAGATAAAGTTGCATTGCATACTCCAGAGAGCTAAAGAGCTGTTGGAAAGAGTTGCATAGATATAAATAGGCTGCTGAGGACAAGGAGTGGAGTCCCCAATTCTAATAGGATTTGGAGTCAAAAGGGAAACTACAAGGCATACACATAAAAGCAAAATAAAGATTTCAAAGTTTGGGTATAATAGTACTACAGCCTTGTGTTGCAAATATGTAGTTTTGGTAAAATCAGATCAAATCTAAGATCCATAAACAACCACTACAGCCATGCTTTGCAAATAGAAGTTGGTAACTGACTCCGAGACTGGTAGGGACTGAAACAAAACAGAGTAAGCAGCATTCTGACTTGAAGCTGAAATGATAATAACTTTGTTAGTGTACAAAATATTCCAAGAGTGCCTGATATAAGCTCTAAACCATAATTCTTCTTTTCTTGACTGTAAGTTTACTCAGTCCAAGTCTGTTGCTCTGTGCATCATAGAATGTGTATTTCGAATTTTTTATTATCCAACTCTATTCATGTTTTGATAATTTTGTATTTAATATTGTTTGGCTGAAAGCATAATGGTGGTGTAATAATAAATGGTATCTCCTTTGTTCTAGGAGCGTTTTCTTTTAACATGTTTTTCTTCTAGCAGCTTGTCTCTCAAGTTTTATTCATACCCTTCGTAAGATGAGACGTATAACAATATGTTCATTAGTTTTGCATCAGTCTTAGCACTTACTATATCTAGACAATGAGATTTTTTTCCTGTTTTCTTTGCAATGTTGCTGCTTTTGCAGGAGGATATCATACGAGCTTGGTTGCCGCAATGACCCCGAGGATAGCTTATGGATAGATAAGTATCAGCCAAAAAGGGTTGTTGAGGTCAGTTAACTTGAATAAACTTCTACAGACAAAGTTATATGTCTAATCTGCTAGCTGTTCTCTCTCTCTTCCCAATAGATTTATTTCTACCCTTTCTACAATCAGTGTTCGTAGCACCATTTTCCAACAGGTATGCGGTAATGCTGAATCAGTAAAGCTTTTGAGTGAGTGGCTACATTGTTGGCATGAAAGAGATTCACAAGCCAGCGAGGAGTTAACCGGCAATGTTAAACACAACATGCGTGATAATGATTATAACTATTACCAGAATGACACTGATTCTGAAAACAGCAATGAAGGGGCTAGCTTGAAGAATGTTCTCTTAGTTACAGGACCTGCTGGGGTATGTATGATTATATTTTCTTTAAAGTGCAGTATATGTGTGCTAATTGTTACTAGTAGTTCTTACTATAGTTCTGGTTTGTGTTAAGGCAACCATCATTATTGCATGATTATGAAACATAATTCCGTTCTATTACCATGTGAACATTTGCTATTGTTTTTTATTTGTGGGGATTCATATCAGCTATTATTTCAAATGCTTTGGATGTAATGTCATCTTGCCAACTCCCCCACCCACTCTTCCTTTTTAACTTAAGTTCCATTGAATTTAATTTTGCAAGGCACACATGATTATGTGATGCGTGAAAGTTGTTTTCTTCGTAATCAGTTATGGACAAGTAGACAACAACTTTGTTATTAAACCTTTGCTTGGATGTCAAAATTGGATCAAATAGCAGAATATCTTGAAGGCAAATTATCAGCAGTGAATTCTTTGCTATTGTGAGCAAGAAGAAAATTACAACCTAAACCCAACCCAGCCAAGCTGAGTGAAACATGTGAAATGAGAACATTAATAAAGAGCTATATATAAAATTGTCCAAACTAGTATTCCTTTTCATGAAAACTTTAGTACAAAGTTCTGCAAAACCATTATTGGTTATGGTTAGCTTGAGAACACGTCAGTCTTTTTATATATCACATTCTTATCCCTATATTAATTCTTGGTTTCTGTGTGCCTTTTTAATGTTAAAGATGTTGATCAATAGTGTTTTATAATTCCTTTTTAGGAATGACCTTTCAAACTAAAAATATCCTATAATGCTTGCAGTTCAGGGTTTCTATCTTCGATGAAGCTAGCATTTGAGGTGTCTTCTATTCTATTTTTTTTTATGGTATCTTGGGAGGGAGATTGTTTAAGATTTCGAATAAATTAGTAGAAAGTTTATCATCAATTCTCTCTCTCTCTCTCTCTGTGCCTTATGTGAAAGTTGGTTTATTATGAGAATACTTGTTTACTTTAATTAGTCAGTTAACATCCTGCCTCTTGTTTATATCTTCTAATTCCATATTTATCCGCAAAATACAAAACCTTTTCTCTGCTTGTTCGACAATTCACAAATGGGTAGGTTATTCAGCAGTCTTCTTTTAGCTTTCTGCACTTTAAATGTATCTTAAATTGACATGCACTAACATTGTCGTGTACAAGATAAAAGTGGTGCTGTAAACCTAACTTTAAGTGCATGTTAAATCGATTACACACACATCTTGTTTCATAAAATGACATTCTTGCATTGTTTTGAAGTATTGAAATATATGCAATCAAAAATGCTATTTGTTATTGATCGATAACATATATTCCATTCTTGGTGCAGAGTGGGAAGTCCGCAGCTATTTATGCTTGTGCAAAAGAGCAAGGGTTTAAAGTTTTGGAGGTGCTTATTATATTCTTGTTACTGAGCCATTTTTACTGTTTTTTTTTCTAGCATTTATAGTGCCATATCCTATGATGGAAAGAACTATCAATAGAAGTAGATGGTGGAGCTCATGGTTAAAAGTTTTCATATCTTTTAATCACATATGCACATAATGGCAGTCTGGATCTCCCTTGTAGCATGCATGGTTTGAAAATCAAAGACCAATGCTTGTGGTTAAATTTGTTCCACTAAGTAGATTTAAATGAAATTTTGAGATTGGATGATTTTGGATGCACCATTAACTTGGCCGGATTTCTTTTGGAAAATGCCAACCAAAATATTCGGATTGCATGGCCCATGCTTCTCTTTTTTGCCAATATCCTTCATTTGGGCACCTCTTGTACCTTTCATGTCATTTTAGTATTTAAAATAATCAAGGATAGAAAGTGTTTGCTCTGGTTAAGCTCTTGATATTTTTCATTAACATCTTTTATTTACTTAACTTCAGTGATAGGTTTATCATAAAACAGAAAACAGGCACATCTCTGTTCACTTTACATTCTAGTTCGAGGCATATCCTGATTTGTTATTCTCAACTCATTGTTTACATTTTCCTGGAGTTGCTAAAGCATCTCAGACATTTTTCATTCTGTATTATGATAGTTTAACACCGTGACAATAACCTATCAACTATCAAGTTAAATTCTGAATGTATGTAATCTACTATCCTACCAGAGTAATGCATCTCAGTGGCGAAGTGGAGCTGACTTGAAGCATGAATTTGAAGAGTCTTTGAGATCCAATATGCTTAACTGGTTCGTTGTCTTGCATCAGAGTGCCTGCATTTTATTTTATTTTTTATTCTATTATGGCTCCAACAGAAATCAAACATTATGTCTCAGTCTTTTGTATGATCATCTAACCTACACCATACAGCAAATTTCTTTCAGGTCAGTGAAAAATCCTGTGGATTTATGTAGAAAACAGAATATGAAAAATTTTCCAGCTTTACCCAATGGTGTAGCAGGACAAGAGTTTGACAATGAGGTAGTTGAACTAATACCCATACCAGATGAGGAAGATCCTCAAGATGTCACCAGAACATCTGGGGAGTTTGCCTGCAAGGAGAGTGGAACTGCCTGCTGTCGAGGCGACACTAAATTGTTGCTTCTCATAGAAGATGTGGATGTCATTCTTCCTGAAGATCGTGGTTTCATTGCTGCAATACAGCATATTGCCGAGGCAGCAAAGGGGCCCATCATATTGACCAGCAATAGTAAGGGGCTTACTGGTTAAATATAATTTCCTTGTTCCTTGACATTAATGTATTTTGTTATTATCTCTATGTTTTTACTTTCCTATCATATTAATCCCAGATGACAGTCCTATCCTTCCAGAAAGGTTGGATAGATTAGAAGTGTTTTTCTCAATGCCATCAGCAAAGGAACTGTTTTGCCATCTGTATATGGTAGATGCTTCTAATTCTATATTTTTTTGGATAAGCTTCCTACAATAAGAAGCTGTGTTCTACTGAATTGATTTTGGTTATTGCTTTGTAGATATGTACCGCGGAGAAAGCCGAGATTCAACCTCAGTTAATAGAGCAATTAATTGCATTTCATCACAGTGATATTCGGAAAACCATTATGCATCTCCAGTTCTGGTGCCATGGTAAAGTAAATGGAAAAGGTTAGTAATGCAACATTAATATGCATTCCTTTGAGGTGCATGTATGGATGTCCACTCTTTTTGTTTTTGTGTAAGTAAACAAGTTCTAGTAATTGATTTCCATCCCAGTCATGTGTAAATGTATGCACAAGCTTTTGGACACCACAGGAAAGTGAACTCATTTTCTATTGCCGTGAATAGTACTTGATGGAATTTTGCTTTTCATGCCATTTAATTGAACATATTAATTTACCATTGTTGAAGATCTGTTCTGCGTCCTTTTTCTTTCTCTTTTGAATCCTTCTTTTTTATTTATTTATTTTGGGGTGGCTTGTGATGACTACTTTATCTGTGAATCCATGTTTAGTTTTTATTGACTTCATTTTAAATGAATAATGAACTTGTGTTGTCAAATGCCTTGAGCACGCGAGCCACCACATAAGCCTCAAGTTGAAGTCTTTGATTTGCATGCACTTCTTTTTCTTACTACAACTAGGTCTAGTTTGAGAAAAAGAAAAAAAAAATTAAAATCATTTCTTTGACTGTCCAGATAGGGGAGCTCTGACAACATGCAGTCCGCTGCTGTTTGATCTTGATGCTGGCCATCAGATATTACCAAAGATAATACCTTGGGATTTCCCTTCGCAGTTATCTGAGCTTGTTGAGAAGGAGATCAGCAAGACATTATCCATGTTGGAAGAAAATTTTACATCAGTGGAGGAAGAAAAAAATTCCAATGAAGAAATGCAGAATGATCTGGAGAGGCACAATAATGCTATAGAGAGTATAGAGGCTAAGCAGGAAGCAATGTTATACAGGAATTGCTATGCTGATGATTGCAATGAAATCAGAGCTAGATATGATGCTACTTGTGAGTTTCCCACTTCCTCAGGCAGCCCAGTTGCTTTTTCTCGGCGAAAGGTTAGGAGGAAACTTGATGTTGTAATGTCTTCTGATTCCGAAGATGAGTTCATCACTGACAGAAATCCAGTAGTTCCAGACAATGATACTAACCAGGAGCTAATCCTTAAAGTCGAAAGTGGGTTTCCTTCTCATTGTCCTACTTTGGAAAACTGTGTCAACCAATTAGCTGACAAGCATCATGATTCTCAAGTGGAGAAATTGGAGAACCTTTATCAGGTTTCAGAAACAGCAAATTATGTATGCATAAACAATTCAAGCAAGTTGGTTGATGTGTCATGTGTGCCAGAGTCATCGTTTGTTCCGGAGACTGAAATGGATAATGAAAAAGAGTTGCTATCTAGAACAGTCTCTTGTGGTCATGTTGATGATGCTGCTGAAGTTTCTGTGAGCAGTGAGTTAATACACATTTCGTCACCAGTTAAAGCCGAAAGTTTTGATAAAATACATAGATTTGATAATAATTCATACATGCTGGAAGATAATTGTACTGAAATTGCAGAATCTTCTCATGAAGATCCAGAAGATTCTCAAACCGAACAACTGGAGGCTGTTGCAAGAGGGTACCACCTGATGGATGAATGTAGCCGCATGGATTTCAATAGGGATACCAAGATCATGAAGAAATGTAGGTCCTCGGGGGTCCCTGATTTAGTACAAGAATCATGGAAAAAATTCCGTGGTTGTCGTGCAGATCTGAGGCAGTATGTCGCCTCAGAAAAGGAAGATGCTTTTCAAATTTTAGAACTTGCTTGTGGAATGAGCAACCTAATCTCAGAAGGTGACCTATTGTTTTCCAGTTGCCAACGCTTTGCCAGTGTAAGTGTTATATTAGCGCTGAATGACCCTTTCCTTGTGGTTTTGTAATATTGTAATCCATGATGGTAATTAGGATTTCTTTCAGGCTTCATTCGAAGCATCAATTATCCCTTCTGAGGAATTTGATGCATTTGGCTGGCAAGATGAACAGTTGCAAATGACCTCCTCATTTGCACAGCATGGATTTTGCATCTATGGGAAAGATGTTGCTGCTGTAGTATCAAACATGAGCTCTCAGAGCAGGATGAATTTACCCTCAGAAACTTTGGCTTCCTTAACTGATATCCCAATGGCTGGTATATTTCTGGGACAGGATAAAGGAGCAAGTAGTACCTCACATCCTGCAAGTGATTTTGGGATGAGCCCTCTAAAAAGTGATATTTCATCAGAAAGGTCTGGGCCTCGAGTCCTTTTTCATAATGTGTCAGTTGTTTTTGTGCAGCTTTTATAGTTTGCAAGCAAGTGAACCCCCCACCCCACCAAACATACTAGCCCCTAGATAGAAATTTAAGGTTTCCCACCTTAAGGTTATTACCTGTTTTTGATGTTGGTTTTGGATAATTTCAGTGTCATGCACACAAGGTCCAACTATTTCCTGTTTTCAACTAGTCAGTGCATGCCGTCTTGCTAGGTGATTAATGAAACTAAAGCTAATTTATATATACCTTTATTTCTTGTATGCGGTTTTATAGCGCAAGCTGCCCTTTGTCTTTTTAGCTTTATGACCTGTTTTTACATTGATAGACCTAAACATTTATTTTGTTTGGCAGCTTGCTATGCAGTGAGAGGAAATCTTGCCTTTTTGATGCAGTCCTGCCCATGGTTCCTTCAAAATCTTACTTGGCACTGAAAGGTGCTGCTTTCCATGAATATATTTCTTCACTGGGCCACATTTCAAGATCCGAATCGTCCCGGTTATCAGAAAGTATTGACAAGACAAGAAAGCGAAGGTTTGTATTTGTGATGTCAAATTTAGGCTCATGCAAACATTTTGGATAGAATTTATTTTTGTCGTATTTCCCATTGTAATTATTCAATTTGGTTGCATAATATTGATGTTATTCAGGAGGCGGGGTGCTCGACACTACTTAAGTACTGGTCGGCTAATGTTGTCTGACGAGGATATTTCATTGCTGGCTCGATGTAGCCTTTATGGGAAGGGTTCATCCCAGTTGAAGGATGGCTTATGATCAAGGAAAACTAACAGATGGAATAACCTTTCACGTATACACAACATGGTTACTGATGTAAAATTAAATTTATACTCGCACCAGGTTATCAAATAACAGTCCATATTCAGATTTAATGTTCTCCATGTGTCCGATCAACAATCACACTACACATTTAAATTTAAATTTATTCATGAACTGAATTATACTTATATAAAAACTAGTTTTCCCTGCGCGATGCGCGGGAACAAATAAAGTATGTCATAAAGTAAGAGGTTAAGAAACGTAATTTTGTTATTCGATATCGCATTGTTGTTTAACATGCAATTTTTTTTATCTTTCTTTTGAATGTAATGGTAATTAAAATTTATAGATTGTGAACAATTATTCTAAGTAATACCAGCTTTAAGTCTGTGAGATGCACGAGTAGTTG
>JAYMTT010001101.1:0-10415 GCA_036898025.1 Hypseocharis bilobata
CCCCACCCGCTTACAGAGGCTCAACCGGCGCGGCATTTCCGAGTTCCGGTTCTACTCAATCCCTCCCGACCGGACGCACCAGCCCGTGAAACCGACGCTCGGAGATGATCAAGCGGAAGTGGAGAGACGCGACGAGCAGGACGGGAAGTGGAGCGATAGAAATGAAGATTTTGGAAGGATTGTGCCTGCTGAGCTTAACACGGAGGCCACGGAGGCCTACATGTCCTATGCAATGTCCGTGCTCCTTGGCCGCGCACTGCCTGACGTTCGGGACGGTTTGAAGCCGGTGCACCGGCGAGTCCTGTGAGTGGTTCTGTTTTTTTTTTGGCAATGTTGTGTTTCCGTACTCTTGTTTGTCTGATGTGAAAATTGGGGAAAGGAGAAGAAACTGTGAGATTATGTAACTTTATTTTTTATTTATTTATTTTTTCTTTTCTGGATAGCAATATAGTTATTGTTTAATAAGTAACCAAACTTGTCGCTGATTTTGCCTCAAACTGCTGGCTACAGGTTTGCGATGCACGAATTGGGGCTTTCGTCACGAAAACCTTTCAAGAAATGTGCAAGAGTTGTTGGAGAGGTTAAAATCCAACTGCTTATGTTTTGTTCTGGAAATCACTATTTGGAACTTAGGATGTTTCTTTTTTCGTTTTCGCGTGCAATTTCTTTTTATATTGTCATTTCTTGGAGAGGTTAAAGACTACTGTTTTGATTGCAGGTTCTTGGAAAATTTCATCCCCATGGCGATACTGCGGTGTATGATTCACTCGTTCGGATGGCACAGGTAACAATGCGGTTTGTATACTTAATTCCTTGATAAAGATATATCAGCGCGGTTCCATTATAGATTAGTGGACTTTTGTGTATGATATAAGATGGATATTTTACATTTCATATTTCTAATTTCTGTCAAATTGCTCGGTCACAACTTATCAGCATCATAGGGAATTATTGGACTAGGGTGTTTAACACTATTTTCACAAAAGTATAAAGTTCTATAGTTTCATGTAGTTAACATATTTTTAGTTATTTGAATTAAAATCACTTGTCACCTGTGGGGAGGGGATACGGTTCCTCTATAATTTGGCAAAAGAAAAGAAGTTAAAATTATGATCTCCTTATTCCCCAGGTGACCACAGAGTCTTATTAATAAGAAGACTACAAATAAAATGGAAACTTATTCCAATTTATTATCTTTTCTCATCAGTGCCTTCATCATTTCCCCGCAGAATGCACTGGAATGTTTAATAGACTCGTGAACTAAATAGTTTCTGGGCCAAATGGTTTTCATTTGTACCATCTCAAGTGAGCACCTCAAGAAACCGAATACTACTTGGCGGCCCAAGATATTCATAGTTTGAATTATTATCTTCATAGTAATATTGAATATTTGTACTTTGGATCATTTTCCTTTTTATTTTTTTGGTGGCATAACCAGTTACCGTTATGGATTGAACGGCATAAAGCAAGTCTGCAAATGCATTATCTGATGCTGTTCCTTCACTCTTCCTCCAAGTTAGAATAGATGTTTTATCATGGACATTATACTGAAAGATCTCTGTGCTTAATTTTTTCAAGTCACTCCCACTATATGGATATTACTTGTATTTTTTAATTTTAATTTTTTTAATTTTATTTTAATCTATAACCCCTGTTTAGGAATGATTAGTTTCCTTCTTGTTCTTTTAAGTATTAAATTTATTATTTCAGGATTTCTCGTTAAGATGCCCACTCATTCAAGGACATGGGAATTTTGGTTCAATTGACGCAGATCCTGCTGCTGCCATGCGATACACAGAGTGCAGATTGGAAGTATGCTCAAATATTTTATTTTTCTTTTAGAAGATAATCAAGCTATCTATTTCAGACTTAAATTGCCTAAAATGCTAAATGTTTTTGTTTGAAATATCTGTTTGTGCCAGGAATCATGGTGGTATATATGCCTCTCTTTTTCTCTATATATGTAATGATTATGAATCATATGACTTCATTTATCACAATATACTTTTCGTATTTTAATGATGGGTCAAGCTTTTCCTTTTGTTTTCCTCTCTCATGCATAGCCAAACAGTATAGATGTGTCTGCGTCAAAGATGTTTTGGTGCAGAAAGCTCTTATATGGAAGTGTCTGCGTCACGTTGCTGGCCAGCTTAATAAATTCTGTGGAATTTATTGTTGATGATCCTCTCACTTTTGTATTGTCTTAGAATTGTTGGTTTTTAGGTCTTTAGCTCTGACAATCCTTTTGTCCTTTAGATGCCACACATGTACCATTGTGATTCACAGGCTTTGGCACTTTGGTGTTAGGCTCACTACCTGCTTCAAAAGAGAATCTCCCAGCTGTAGCTGCAGCCTTCCCCAGCTGTATTGGATGCTATATTTATAATTGTATTTCTTGTCACGTGTTTGTAATCCTGATGTGTCTTTACTATGATTCGTTTTCATCGATGGTGTCTGTGTTTTGTTGCTAGGTATCTGTTGTAGCTAACTATTAATCGTTCATGGAAAAATATTAGAGTTTAATAGTGTTGTCCTGTTGCAGACAGGTGTATGCATTCTCTAATGTACTGTATACTATTATTTCATTATGTCCCGTATTCTTGTCTTACTTTATTTCTTTAAATTTTTAAAAGAGAACAGATATGTTCAAGGATATTCATTTGCTTCTGGTTTGTTTTTGCAGGCACTCACGGAAGCAATGTTATTGGCAGATTTAGACCAGAATACTGTGGGGGATATTTCCTTGTAAATCATGGTTACTATGTTTAAATTTTGTCATCAACGTGCTTTTGCATCATACTCTATTTGTTGCAGGTTGATTTTGTTCCAAACTTCGATAACTCACAAAAAGAACCATCACTTCTACCTGCTCGGCTTCCAACCTTATTGTTGAATGGTTCTTCTGGGATAGCGGTAATTTATCCGAGTATTACTTTTAGATGTAGTTGGGAATATACCATGTTTCCTTTTCTTTTCCTTCTCCTCCTTCAATTCTTATCCTCTTTTTCAATTACTGCTAAAAAATTCTCAGGTTGGAATGGCAACCAACATTCCTCCACATAATCTTGGGGAATTGGTAGATGTTCTTTGTGCATTGATTCGCAATCCAGAAGCTACGGTAAGTTCCTGAGCATTCCGTCCTTGTTTGAATTAAGTTAAAACATTTTAATGTATTTTCCTTGTAAATCTTGGAACGAATTTTATATTGATTTTTATTGTTTTATTGGACTATTGGAAGGAACTTTAAATGCATACTTTAGCAATAATTTTTTATTTCGAAGCTACAATGTTTGCATTCGTAGAAGTAGTGCTGTTTTTTCGATCTTCTTATGTTATATTTCTTACATAATTTTACTGTCTACCATCCTAACTGCAATATCCTAGGTTTTGAATCCAAAAACATTCCTGACAACTACAAGTGGTTTCAAAAATTTGAACGAATATTGAATTTGTCACCTTCCTAAGCAGTAATATTGGGAAGTCATAGGAGGTTTCAGAGTAGAATTTCACACTAATTCATTAACAGAATACCCCTTAAAAGAAAGGAAAAAGAAAAATGAACAAAATGCAGCATTCATACAGTGTTCTTGTGCATTATACTGATCTAAATGAATTTGAGATCTAAGGTTTTCTACTATAGAGTCAATGCTTCATTAGGTTTGGCATTTGATAAAAAAAAAGTCAAGTTATACCTGGGCTGAAATAAGACAATCTTTTTTATTTTATTTATACCAATTCTAATTAGAAAGTTGAGCACAACCAGTTGGTTTTATCTTGGGCTTCCCTTTTTGGTTAGTAACTTAATTCATGTTTAGGCTTGATAGCAGAAACCAGTAAGGGGTAGCAATTAGGCTGATGATTTATTCTCTAATAAAATAAAAGAAGCAGACTCTCATATGTGTGTGTGTGTGTGTGTGTGTGTCTATACATATATCTTTTTCTTTTCTCCGTGCTAGATGCAAGAACTGTTGGAGTACATGCCTGGACCCGACTTTCCAACTGGTGGACTAATTATGGGGAGCACTGGGTATGTTCAGTTATATTGCATTGCACAAACAAAATTGTCATGCTGTGAAGATTTGGTATAACCTAGAAATAAAATGATTTTTTTCTTCATATCTTTTTGCAGATTACTTGTATTTAATCAGTTATTTTTCCTTCATTGCTTTACTTTCCCTGTAGCTTCATGAAAATGCAAACACATTGACATAATTGTGATGGATATTCTGATCTTTGTTTATTTTGTCAAGAATCTTAGAGGCATACAAAACTGGGCGGGGGCGTATTATAGTCAGAGGGAAAACTGATGTTGAGTTGCTTGACTCTAAAACAAAGCGAACTGCAATTGTGATAAAAGAGGTAATTATCATGGTTGGGTTTTACATTAGATATATGCACTCTTGCTGAGTTGGTGTAAAAAAGTGGAGCTGAAATTTATTTATTTAATGCAACAGATCCCTTACCAAACAAACAAATCCTCCCTTGTGGAGAAGATTGCTGAACTTGTGGAGAACAAGGTAACATTGTGGTTAAAAGCTGATGATGCAATAAGGATGTTCATTTAGAATTTGTTTCTTTCTGAAAGCAGTCTTGTTGCACAATGGGGTTAATTTAGTAAAGTATGAAAAAGCAAATGGAGAAAATGATAAATAACCTATGTTCAACGAGTAAATGTACAATGATGGAGTAAACTATAATTGTAACTTTAAATAGGTTGAACATGTAGATAGTTACTAGTATCCTAACTTAATCATTACATCAATTGCATTTTTCCCTTCCTATATTGTTTTATGCAGTTTTAACTTCTCTAGTTCCAGTTTGAATTGAGCTATACTTGCATGTAATGTTTATATCCTTATCTTTTTGAAATTTGTCTTCCTTCTTAACAGAGTTTGGAGGGCATAAGTGATATCCGCGACGAGAGTGATAGATCTGGAATGCGTATAGTCATTGAGGTGTAGAAGTGTTATTTGCTGTGCTTTTCGTCTTATTTCCAAGTTGTCAAGTGACTACTGTTGATGAATTGCATACTATGGAAAGATCTGTGGAAACTGAAGGTGATTTGTTTTGTTTTGTTTTTTAATCTGACAATGGACTATTTTCCTCTGCCAGCTTAAACGTGGATCAGATCCGTCAATTGTTCTTAATAATCTTTATCGTCTCACTGCCCTCCAGTCTAGTTTTAGCTGCAACATGGTGAGGTGAGTAGTTTCCTTCTTTTTTTCATTCCAAAATATGGATAGAAGTTCAAGGTGTTGCCTTCCCATTACATTATTATTTTCACGCTAAGCAAATCTATTATTGCTTACAAGTTTATGGCCAACAAATAGAATGGAAGTCACACTACTTTCCTTGAAAATTTGTCTGCAGTCTATATTGATTTGATTCCTTGCATTAGTTGAATAAAGAATGAGTTGCATTTTGAACAACTTAATCCCAGTTGTACTTTAAATAATTGCAAAGCATGCAAGACAAACTCAAGTTTAATGATTGAATGTTATCATTATGGTTTAGGACAAATTCATAAGCCAGCTAGATTAATGGCGCTCTACTATAGTAGAAATCATCTTACAATACCTGTTGATTTGGGAAATACACAGCTATAAATGGATAATTGAGGTTCTTAATGTTCCCTGAAAGCTTAGTAATAGTTGAATTGCATTCTTGTTGTCATTAAGAGGAAGGCAATTTTTTTATGAGATTGCGAACTGGTTTAATTTCTTGTAAAAGAGCTTATGGGGAAAAGAGAATTTTCTTTCTTTCTTTCCTTCTTCTTCTTCTTTTTTTTTTTTTGGTTTTTTTTTTTACAATTGTGGGGTGGGAAATTTGATTCAACTATAACTAACTAGTTTAAAGGATTTTATTTGAAAGCTAACTATAACTTATTAAACGGAAGTGGACACTTAACGTGGGACATCCATTTTTAGTATAGTGGACGCTTAAATTGGTACTGAGGGAGTACTGTTTCTGTTTTTTACAGTCAATTGCTGAAATGATCCATCCTAAATCCTATTGTCTTGTTTGATTTGCTCTTATGTTTAATCTATGCACAGTATTCTCAATGGACAACCTAAAGTGATGGGTCTGAAGGAAGTGCTGCAGGTAACTACTTATTGTCAATCGTCTCTCTCTCCCTCTCTCTCTCTCTCTCTCTCTCAGACACACACACACTTTGCCCTTGCACTGTCATGTTATGGCAGTTCTTTCTTTCTTTTTCTCCCTGAACCCTTTTCATTTTCTGTTTATACAACCACCATTTAAAATTTTTATATGGTGGCAAATGAGTATGAAACATTGGCACAGGCTGAAAGGGTAATGGTATAGTACAGTTTCATGATTGTGATATTAAGTAACACGTCAGTAAAAATCTTGAGAGAATGCATTTTCCATTCCTGCCTGATAGTATAATATTATAGTACAGTTTATTTAGCATCTTCTTATTTTTTTCTTCTTGTAATCTTAAATCTATTACAGGCGTTCTTGGACTTCAGATGCTTTGTAATTGAGAGACGGACCTCGTTCAAGCTTTCACAAGCGCAGGAAAGAAGACATATTGTTGAGGTATGTTCTAGTTTCTCTTCGAGGTGGTCGGTAAAAAGGCAGTTGGGCATCCCATGGAAAGTAAGCCTATCTATTTATTTTATATGTTGGTCGTATTGATATGTTTCTGTTCCTCTGTCTGTTTAATTCTATTTACAGGGTATTGTTGTTGGGCTTGATAATCTGGATGGAGTAATTGATCTTATTAGGGAAGCTTCAAGCTATGCTACAGCATCAGCGGGTTTAAGGAATGGTAAGCCGTCCTTAATTTAAAATTCTTTCTTCATATTTCTTGCTGATTTATCTTGCAGATCTTTTCTTTTATAGGGCACAGTCAGTAATATTCAACTACAACATAGTTTATGCTCCTAATAATACTATGGGTTCTTTCTATTTTATTCAACTATCATGTCAGCTCTGTGGTGTTCTTTTTTCTCTCCTTTCTTCCAATATTTGATGCTCAAATAACTTGTTGATTGTTGATCATTCAAGAATATGGTGAATACTTGGGAGTGGCAACTCCAATAATCATCCAATATGAAGTGATCCCCAAGGCTGTGGTTTTGAGGGTAATTATAAGACGACCCTGTCGTTTTCCTATATTTGAAGTTCTGAATTTATTGGGGCTTTTGTTGTGATTTTTCTGGGGAGTAAGGACAATGTGCAAGAAAAAGAAAAATAGATCACTTTATAATACAACAGACAATATGAAAATGCTGGTTTATAGATTCTCGTGAAAGATTCAATTCTTCATGGTTTCTTTTTCAATTATACCGGTTCGGATAGAAAAGGAACATGTTTCTGAAATAAGGAAGTGTAGTGTCAGATAGTGCTGATACATTTGCAAGGTTGTTGACTCTTAGAATATTAGTAACATTACTATTAAATTCCGCAATGATATTTCTGCAAGAACTTAGAGCTTTTTGGTCACTCAGTTTTTCCAAAATATTTTCTTTACTCAGTAGTTTTATCTACTTTTTTTGAAGTATACGCACTGAATTAATTAATCTGCTCTCATTTTTTTTTCCTGTTGTTGTTGTTGCAGAGTTTGGTCTCTCTGAAAAACAAGCTGATGCTATATTAGACATAAGCCTGAGAAGAATTAACCTTCTTGAGGTGCATATTAACCATGGCTGTTCTAACTATACTTACCATTTGCTTGATGAGATTCATTCATTTGAGAACTTTACCCTGTAATGTCACATAAGACATTCTTTCATTCATCATGCAGAGGAAGAAGTTTATTGATGAAAGTAAATCCTTGATGGAACAAATTTCAAAATTAGAGGAACTCTTGTCGTGCAGGAAAAACATACTACAGGTATTATATGACAGAAAAGGCACGGCTATATTATGGTTTAGAATTGGTTTTTGTTTTAATGAAATAGGCATTTGAGTCTAAAACCAAATTACTGTGACGTACTCATTCTTAATCTCTCTTTTTTCATTGTAATTTTTGTATCAGTAGGCTGCTACTGTATCACTCAGTTGATTATAGTCTATAATTGCCTTTTACTTTTCTGTTTGATGGTTAGTATCCATCAAGAATCTCTATTAGTTGAACCAACACCTAATAGTCTATTTGCATTTTGCCATTTCATTTTTATCTGCCTGCCTTAATCTCATCCCTCTACCAGTAATAACTTGAGTCATGACATATGGATGCTTTTGTGCTAGCAATATATGCAAATATTTTAATCAACTCTATTACATTTGCATTGATTTAGTTGCATCAAGGTCCTTGATTGGATGTCGTTGGAACCATCCTTTTTGCTGTTTTGGTTATAGCTTTGTTGGTATCTTTCTATTAATAAATTTAAAATGTTTTTTTTTCTTCTGTCTAAATTTTATGCTTTTAAGGGTTCACAGATTTAATCTCTCTCTGTCTTGGTGTCTAAGTAAGTTGTCTCCTTTTCAATCTTTAGTTGATAGAAGAAGAGGCAATCGAGCTAAAAAACAAATTTTCTACTCCAAGGCGTTCAATGTTGGAGGCGACTTATGATGGTCAAGTTGAAGATATAGAGGTTATTCCAAATGAAGAAATGCTACTGGTATGGAACATAACTAATATTTTGGTGACAGACTTTCTTTCCCATATTATTTATGCTTTTACATTAAGTCATTGCCTCACTTTTTTTTAATCAATTCCTAATATTCATCTTTGTTTAAAATTGTTTGCACAAAATTTCAGGCCTTCAGTGAAAAAGGTTATGTTAAGCGGATGAAGCCTCACACATTTAATCTTCAAAATTGTGGTACTATTGGCAAATCTATTGGAAAATTAAGAGGGAATGATGCAATGTCGGATTTTGTTGCATGTCGAGCACATGATCATATATTGTATTTCAGGTACTTCCAGTCTCTTTTGCCCTTTTATTATACTTTTTCCCTCCATAATATAGGAAGCTGTTTATGACTCCTTTATATTAAGAGTTGTATTGAGTTAGATGAGTGAAATGATTAAACCAACACATCTGGCATGCTGGACTTATTATGTGGGTGTCCCAAATCCAAATGCAAATGTTATGTGGATCAAATAGTTACTGGCCTTGCTGAAAGGGGACTATTGAGGTGATAGAAATTAATATCATCAGAATATAACATTTCCTGAAATATTTGACTATCTAGTCAAAAATCAATATTTTTCATTATAGTCTGCCTTTAATTTACCTGGTTTCTTGGAAATTTTTTGTGTACTGTTTTATGTACATGATTCCTAACTTGTTCAATTTTAAGAGCCCAAATTATTGTTATAAATTGTTACAGATGCATCTGATAAATTTCGGTTACGTAAGACATAGTGGAATGGTTAAAGTGCTGGAGAGCTTCTAGTATGAATGGTTCCGTGCTTATGAGAACCTTGTGTTCCATATCGTCAGTATTTCATTGGATGTCTAGAAGATAAACAATTTGATTTATACTATATAATAATCATATAAATGTCAATGCTATTTTCTGTTAAATAGTTCTGTTGTGAAGTGAATATTATCTAGGTGCGCATTTATCTTTTAGCCTGTGACCCATAGGAATAACGAATGTGTATGTTGTAGTTGTCTTAAAGCGTTGCAATTCTCATCTTGATATCATTGTGTTTCTAAGAACCTACTTTCAGATACATTTGGTATACGAATTATATCTACATCTTGTTACAATTTGAAAATTAGCTTGTAACATGATAAAACAGTGAGCATCTTGATGGGATTTGTCTTGATGCCTACAGTTTTCATCCTGTTTCTATAAACTTATCTTCAACTTCGTTCATTAGGCAAACTATACCTACTTATATTAATTTTAGAACTGCCATCTTTCAGCTTGTTAGTTCATTTATCCACTATGATTCTGGAATTTGCTTTTCTGCCACAAATAGTTATATATTTTGGTTGTGAAATGACTTGCAAAATTACTCTTGCAGTGATAAAGGAATAGTGTACTCAGCTCGTGCATATAGAATTCCAGAGTGCACTCGGAATGCTGCTGGCACGCCACTGGTTCAGGTGTTTACCCTTTCAATACCCTTTCTGTTGGTGATGGACCGATGGTTGTTCTTTAATTGCTAAAAGTTGTCCTTTTTGGTTTTATGCTTGTGCCAGATCTTATCTTTAACTGATGGTGAGAGAATAACATCAGTTGTTCCGGTTAGTAAGTTTGCTGATGACCAGTACTTGCTAATGCTTACGGTTAATGGCTACGTAAAGAAAGTACCTTTGAGTCTTTTCTCAGCAATCAGGTCTACAGGAATCATAGCAACTCATTTGGTTCGTCCTCTTATTTTTAGGTGTCTTAGATTTTGGTTACTTGTTTCATATATATATATATATATATATATATTCTTAACCAAACTTAGGCTCGTTCCATCTTCAATAATTCGTCTTGTA
>JAYMTT010001102.1:0-10410 GCA_036898025.1 Hypseocharis bilobata
CGTGTGAAGATCCTCCAATCCCTGTAAGCAAACATCGGAAAAAAAAAAAAAACTGTGAGTGTGATCACAGCTAGCTAACACTAGTGGGGTTGCTTTTTTAAGGTGTAAGAAGGTACAAGAAATTTATTAAACCAAATGAGATGAGATATTGAGATGGAGACTCAATATTATCATTATCACACACACTGTTTATTACTACTGTCTGTTTGCTCTGTTTTTGTTGTCTTCACAATTCACATAAGAACTCCAAGTAGGAGTAGGAGGAGCAATTTTTACTAGTAGCACTACTACACTAGAGGAAGAGGACACCAACATGAGTTTCTCTCTATTCTAGCAAAATGACAAGAGATCGTTCTCAAAATAACCATCACGTGATCTCTCAAGAGAGAGACAGAGACTGCCTCTGATATATTCTTTCCCTGCTCTCCGAATCTCGTGCGATTCCCATTTTCTTGTAATGCCTCCATCGATCCCCAAACCCATCTCTCTCTCTCTTAAATAAATGATCTCATTCACCAACCACGTATAGGTATAGGTATAGGTATAGGTAATAGGTATGTATAGCTCACTCTTATACATTCTATACTACTATATAGTATACGATTAATTGAGCATCAGCCGCCTGAGTGCTGTGCTAGGTTGTGCACAAGGTCAAGTTGGGTGTGGAAAAAGCTTTCGAGCTCTCAACATGTTTCTCCAATTCCAATACATGATAAGCAGCACTGCAACAAGTAAGCCTTTTTCGATTGCATGCACATTATTCACCCACGAACGATCGTATTTTCTTCTTCTTGTTCTTGTTCTTGCATATTTTGTGATTTCAGTCAGGTGTTTGATGGGTTTTGAAACATTCTGCTGCTTCTTGTCCGTCTGGCTGGGTTGGGTTGGGTTGGGTCCATTTTTTACCTTTTAGTCACTTCACTTGTTTATTTATGTAAATAATGTCCTAACTAAAAGTTTCCTTTTTATTTGTTTTTTATTTTCGTAGTGAGATGTTCTGATTTTGTTACACTAACACTAACACTGTCACTGTGATGTTTATGATTTCAAGTGTCTGATGGATTCTGAAACGTTCTGCATATTATTTTGGTTATGTTACCTTTTTTAGTCACTTGACTTGTTTGTATAAATGCCTCAACTAAAAGTTTCCTTTCCATTTTTGATTTTCGCAGTGAATATGTTTTCCTTCTGTTTAATTAAGGCCACAAGTATGATCTTTATGATTTAAAGAGTTTGGTGGATACTGAAACATCCTGCTTGTTGTTTAACTTGGTTATGCAAATGTCTAAACTATTGGTTTATGTTTTTTTTTTTGGTTTTGTTTCAGTAACATCATAACCATGACGTTTGTGATTCCTAGTGTTTGATGAACTCTGAAACATTGCGCTTGCTACTTTGGTTGGGGCTACCTTTCATTTGCTTTCGACTTGTTTCTGTAAATGTCTCACGTAAAAGAACCTTTTCGCTATGGCATTGAAATGTTTTAATTTTTGCTACAGTTTGTAGTTTCAAGTGTTTGATACGTTCTTAAACATTTGGCTTCTTATTTTGGTTAGGGATTCCTTTCAGTCGCTGGACTTGTTTATGTAAATGTCCCAACTATAATCTCCTTTTTGTTTCTCTTTTCTCCTTTTGTTTTTATTTTGGCAGTGACATGTTTCAATTTTGTTACAGAGAAACTATAATAGTAAACTGTTTCTGAGCACTATACTGTCTCTGTTTGTATAAATGATTAAAACTTCAGTAGATTAGAGAATACCTATTCAACTGTTAGAAAATATTTGATCATGAATTATATATTCTATTTTATTACATACTTGATTGGAATTTCAATTATGACGATTACTTTGTAGAGATGATAGATAAAAATGGCAAGTTTAGACTGTGAGCTCCTGTACTAGCAATTTGCTAATCAGTTGCTTAAACCGTGACCTATTCTGTTAACAATATATTAATCAGCAGTTCAATAACTCTCTTCAGAATTTCTGTTATATATGGTGGGGTTTTGGATGTCCCGTGCTTTATCAAATAATTGTGACTTGTAGAGCATTTGTGTGCACAAATTGATAGCTTGATTTGGAGACATCAATGTAAACGTAACAGGTCTTTACAAGGAAGCCATGGTCATTCTGGCATAGAAGGCAAGGGCTATAGGATTTATGGGGTTAGGTTAGTTTATCTACTGGTTTAGATGCTTATCATAGATAATGAAAACTACTATTTTTAGAAGGTTGAGAGAAACAAAAGACTCATAAGACAGGCGAAAACATAATATACTCAAACTACAGCGAAAAAAAAAAAATTTGACTTTAACTAAACTGAAACTTCTAGCAAATTGTATATGAAGTAAACAGGGGCATATCAATTGTAAGCTTCTGCTGCTAACTAGCTTCTTCTACTTTCATAGTAAGACAATTCCTTGGAAACTGTACTAACAATTTGTAGAATGTCCTCTGGTTAACAAGATGTGGCGGTTACATTCTGAGTAGTATTAAAATGTAGTTAATGACATTTTGCATTAAGTGTAGAATTCATTTAAAATCTTTCATTTCCAGATGAAGTTATTTGACACTTGTGGATGTAATTATACACAAATATTAGCATGTCACATGCAATCCCAAAATCAAACTAACCAAGTCCCTATTAGTACCTTTAGTGATTTCATATTAGTTGATGAAATTTCAGTACCTGTCCATTAATGTAACATTTCCGTAACCTGCTATGTATTGTTTGACAGAATTTAAGCTTCTTCAGTTCGACATGGCATGGCTGCAGCTAAATTCACCCTGTTTGTGGGAGCATTTGAGCATAGTTGTGCAACTTGGGTTCCTTGGAATCTTGTTACTCCGACTTTTACACAAGACTGTGACTCTGATATCCGGAAACAGAACAAAGATCACAGATCAAAGTGCAGATAAGTACCCAAAAAGTTCAAGACTTGGCATCTCCTACAAATTCAGCATAGTCTGTTCAGCTTTCATCCTAGGGACTCACATCTTATTGCTGCTGATGCTGCTCAGTGGAAGTGGGATGCAATGCGAATCTACCTTTCTTTCATTTTCATCACAGATCATGCAAGTAATATCATGGGTAATTACACTTATTGCAGTTCATAAAATTCAAAACCAGACGTATAGCAAATTCCCTTGGATGCTAAGAACATGGTGGCTTTGCAGCTTCTTCATGTCCATTATTTGCACAGCTCTTCATACCTATTTCAGAATTACAAACCATGGCCACTTTGGTGTAAGAGATTATGCAGACCTTCTAGTTCTCCTAGCATCCACCTGCCTGTTGGGTATTTCACTCCAAGGGAAGACAGGCATAAGTTTTGCTGTCCCTAACGGCATAGCTGAACCACTTCTCAATGGAAAAACTGAAAAGCATTTGAAAGAAAAACGGGACTCCCCATATGGAAAAGCTACTCTTCTCCAACTTGTTACCTTCTCTTGGCTAAACCCGTTGTTTGCTGCTGGGTTCATGAATCCTCTTGAACAGGATGAAATCCCTGATGTTGATACCAAGGATTCTGCTGCATTTCTCTCCTCCTCCTTTGGCGAGAGCCTAAAACATGTCAAGGAGAGAGATGGAACCACCAATCCGTCTATCTACAAGGCAATCTTTTTGTTTATCTGGAAGAAAGCAGCAATTAATGCTTCATTTGCAGTTTTAAGTGCTATAGCATCATATGTTGGCCCATACCTTATCGATGACTTTGTAAACTTTCTAACAGAGAGAGGAACCCGGAGTTTAAAGAGTGGTTACCTTCTTGTTCTAGCTTTTTTATGTGCCAAAATGGTGGAGACAGTAGCACAGAGGCAATGGATCTTTGGGGCCCGCCAGCTTGGTCTTCGCCTGAGAGCTTCTTTGATATCTCAGATATACAAAAAGGGCTTACTTCTCTCAAGCCAATCCTGCCAAAGCCACACTAGCGGAGAGATCATCAACTATATGAGTGTAGATATTCAAAGAATTACCGACTTTATCTGGTACTTAAACATAATATGGATGCTGCCTATTCAAATTTCCTTAGCTATCTACATTCTACATACAAATCTTGGTTTGGGATCATTTGGTGCCTTCGCTGCTACTTTAACAGTGATGGCTTGCAATATACCCATTACGAAGATCCAGAAAGGATACCAGTCTCGGATCATGGAAGCCAAGGATGACAGGATGAAAGCCACTTCAGAAATTCTTCGGAACATGAAGATTCTTAAACTTCAAGCTTGGGACACTCGGTTCTTTCACAAGCTAGAAAGCTTGAGGAAAACAGAATATAATTGGCTATGGAAGTCACTAAGACTATCAGCAATATCAGCTTACGTCTTCTGGGGATCACCCACGTTTATATCTGTGGTGACTTTTGGGGCATGTATGCTGATGGGGATCCAACTCACAGCTGGGAGGGTCTTAGCTGCATTGGCCACCTTCCGAATGTTACAAGACCCTATATTCAACCTACCTGACTTACTTTCTGTGATTGCACAGGGAAAAGTTTCTGCAGATAGAGTTGCTTCCTATCTCCAAGAAGATGAAATTCAGCAGGATGCAGTTGAGTTTGTTCAGAAAAGTCATACAGAGTTCGACGTTGAGATTAAAGATGGGAAGTTCCGCTGGGATCACGAGTCAAGCAATCCAACACTTGAAGGAATACAGTTAAAAGTGAAGAGGGGGATGAAGGTGGCCATTTGTGGGACTGTAGGATCAGGCAAATCTAGTCTTCTCTCCAGCATTCTTGGAGAAATAGAAAAGTTGTCAGGGACAGTAAAAATCAGCGGGACTAAAGCTTATGTTCCACAGTCACCATGGATACTGACAGGGAATATCAGGGAAAATATTCTTTTTGGGAATCCATATGACAGTGCCAAGTATGATGCAACAATCAAAGCATGTGCTTTGACCAAGGATTTTGAACTCTTCTCCTGTGGTGACCTAACAGAGATTGGAGAAAGAGGTATAAATATGAGTGGAGGGCAGAAGCAAAGGATTCAAATTGCTCGAGCTGTTTACCAGGATGCTGATATATACTTGCTCGATGACCCTTTCAGTGCTGTGGATGCTCATACAGGCACCCAACTCTTTCAGGTTAGTATTTTCAGGCTATTTACATCAGCAGTTTTGACTAGATCCTAGTACATAAGATTATGTTCATTGTTCACCTTGAAGTAACATGGAAGAATTTTGACATAGATTGTTGATTAATTTACTTCTTGCAGGACTGCCTAATGGGACTGCTCAGACACAAGACTATACTTTATGTTACCCACCAAGTAGAGTTTCTTCCAGCAGCAGACCTCATTCTGGTAACTTCTCTCCATTTAATCAATCAATTAGAAGCAAATAAATATAATTGAAAGACTATAAGATTTATACTGATAATCAATATTTACGGAATATAGGATAAAATTGAGTGTGTTCTATGTGATAGGAAAAACCAGGCATGTGAGGAAAAGAATGTGTTTACTAGAAAACATTTAACAAATATTGACAAGAGTCCTTTTGATGTAAAATCAGTTATCAAATTGCTGAATTAAGCGCTACATCTTCATGTTACACTTAGACATGCTTCATGAGAAAGTTCACTGAGGACTTCCCAGAATTTGAAGAATTCACTGCATTATTTGAATATGTTGGTTTCTAGAGACGTATATTTATTATTACTACTTTAAATCTTAATAGGTGATGCAAAATGGAAAGATAGCACAAGCTGGAAGATTTGACGAACTTCTAAGACAAAATATAGGATTTGAAGTTCTTGTTGGTGCTCATAACCAAGCTCTAGAATCAATCTTTACTGTTGAAAATTCAAATAAAGCATCTCAAGACCCAATACCGGATGTTGAACCCAGTACCGATCATACCTCAAATGCAGAACTTGTACATACACGGTGTGACTCAGAGCACGAGCTTTCTCTAGAAACAACAGAAAAAGAAGGAAAGTTGGTGCAAGATGAAGAAAGAGAAAAAGGAAGCATTGGAAAAGAAGTTTACTGGGCTTATTTGACCACTGTGAAAGGTGGTGCCTTAGTTCCAATCATAATATTGGCACAGTCATCTTTCCAAGTATTGCGGGTAGCCAGTAACTACTGGATGGCATGGGCTACGCCACCTACAAGTGAATCTAAGCCCATAGTGAAGATGAATTTCATATTATTTGTGTACATTCTACTGGCTGTTGGAAGTTCACTTTGTGTTCTGTTGCGAGCCACGCTAGTAGCAATAGCAGGACTTTGGACATCGCAAAAGCTTTTCACAAACATGCTCAATAGTGTGCTCCATGCTCCAATGGCATTTTTTGATTCAACCCCAACTGGAAGAATCTTAAATCGGGTTAGTAAGAATTGTCTTAATAGATCTTATTTCCAATTTTGATTTAATATAACTCCAGAACTGTAATCTCCTCCGGAAATATGGCCTTAACTTATTGTATTTGCAGGCATCTACAGATCAAAGTGTGCTAGACTTGGAAATGGCTGCCAAGTTGGGTTGGTGTGCTTTTTCGATTATACAGATTCTGGGGACCATTGGAGTGATGTCACAAGTAGCCTGGGAAGTATTCGTCGTCTTCATTCCAGTAACTGCAATTTGCATCTGGTACCAAGTAAGTGACTTTCACTTTACTAATAAGTATTTTTCAGAAAAATAATTAGAAACCAATTTAAACTTCTTTTATATTGAACTGCTCAAATACATTATTTAAACAAATTGATTTCAACAAGAAGAATCAGTAAAATTAGTCCTTGAACAACAGTGAAAATTTTCGATATGGGTTTGAACAGAAGAAACTGAACACTGAGCAAATGCTGAATGAGAAGCAAAACTGACCCTTTTGTTATGAATAAACCATCACCAAGAAAAGCAAGATAAAGAAGAAAAAAAAAGAATAAAGAAGATGTAATACTAGTTTTATGTCTTCAATATGATCTCCATAGAGTTGTCTGTATTATGTTATATTGCTTATTGATCTAACATTAGTGGTAATTACTTCAGCAATACTACATACCAACGGCAAGAGAACTGGCCCGATTAGCAGGGATACAAAGAGCCCCAATCCTCCACCACTTTGCAGAATCACTATCGGGAGCAGCAACAATCCGCGCCTTTGATCAAGAAGAACGTTTTAGTAATGCAAATCTCTGTCTTATTGACAACCACTCAAGGCCATGGTTCCATAATGTGTCTGCTATGGAGTGGCTTTCTTTCAGACTGAACTTACTATCCAATTTCGTATTTGCGTTCTCACTAGTTTTGCTAGTGACCCTTCCTGAAGGAGTAATAAATCCAAGTAAGTACCAATTTTTTTTTTCCAGACACTATTGGTCTTGATGACCATGAGAGTAGACCTTACCAATAGAAAGTCCGCTTGAAATGAACTAAACAAAGAGTTCATGCCAATAATTGATGCGCTTTTTCTGCGTAGCGATAATCCCAACAGTAGGATATATCAGATATTTTCTTGCCAAGTAGCCTATACTTTAACAAGTAAATACTAGTTACATTTATAGGCATATAGAGATGACTTATCTGGATTTGGAATATTTACAGGCATTGCAGGGCTAGCAGTAACATATGGAATAAACTTGAATGTTTTGCAAGCTTCAGTGATTTGGAACATATGCAATGCAGAAAATAAAATGATCTCGGTAGAAAGAATTCTTCAGTATTCTAACATAAAAAGTGAAGCACCTCTGATGATTGAAGACTGCAGACCACCAAACAACTGGCCGGAAATAGGAACAATATGCTTCAAAAATTTGCAGGTAACTATCTATTTGATACCAAACCATTTCATGAACATGAAATGTTTACATGTACTAAACATACGCGTAACTCTTAGATAATTCAAGATATAGAAGTACAGCATTGTTGCTGCAAATCCATACTGTTGAAAATAATGCCAATCTCTGCTCATATAGGCCACCTTATATTTATCTGTGCTTTGACTATTTTTTGCAGATTCGTTATGCTGAACATCTCCCGTCAGTCCTGAAGAACATCAGCTGCACGTTTCCAGGAAGAAAGAAAGTTGGCGTTGTCGGAAGGACAGGGAGTGGGAAATCAACCCTCATCCAAGCCATTTTTAGGATTGTTGAACCCAGAGAGGGAAGCATTATAATTGATGACATTGACATTTCCAAGATAGGCCTTCATGACTTGAGATCAAGGCTTAGCATCATCCCCCAGGACCCCACAATGTTCGAGGGAACAGTTAGAGCAAACCTTGACCCCCTAAACCAATATGCTGAGACTGAAATATGGGAGGTAATTGTTCGTCACATTAAATGGTTTTCTTCATGTGAGATGTCGGGATTAATCATGGAATTAATTTCCCAATCTTCCAGGCTCTAGATAAATGTCAACTGGGTCATCTGGTGTGTGCAAAGGAAGGGAAGTTGGATGCCAAAGGTCAGGTTTACCAAAGCAATTTATACATAGTCAAGCACATTTCTCTGCCAGTAAAAAAGTACTAATATATGTGTGTCTCTGGCAGTGGTCGAAGGTGGAGAAAATTGGAGTGTGGGACAGAGGCAGTTATTCTGTCTCGGAAGAGCCTTACTAAAGAGAAGTGTCATTCTCGTCCTTGATGAAGCAACAGCATCAGTTGATTCTGCAACAGACAGGGTGATACAGAAGATCATTAGTAAAGAGTTCAAAGATGGAACTGTTGTCACTATAGCTCACAGAATCCACACAGTTATAGAAAGTGATCTCGTTTTGGTCCTCAGTGATGGTATGCATGACATAGATCACATACACATAAGATGAAATAAGATTGCAAATACACACACACACAAATGCACATATAATTATGGGATTTATTGATAGAGTTGAAATACTTTGTGTTAAAACAGGTAGAATCGGAGAGTATGACACACCAGCAAAGCTGCTAGAAAGAGAGGATTCTTTCTTCTTTAAACTGATCAAGGAGTACTCCATGAGATCACAGAGTTTTCAACAGCTTAGCACATCTACATAATTAAATCATGCCGCCAACAATATGTGGACATCGATATATCAAGTACTACTATATCTCTTATGAAAGAGAGATCAATAAGATTAGTGAACATAAAGCGAAACCATCAGTAAAGTGTTTGAAGGAAATCACAGCGATGATGTTGCGGGAGACAAAGTGAAGTGATAGCTCCATTAGTGACTTAATTTGTCACAATTCCTGAGACTTGAACCTCAAGATAAAGCAGAATAAAATAAGACGATATTAAGAGTCTTGATAGCATTATGTTAGATGTATAATGTCATAGTTATTATTATCAAATTTGAGGCAATAATTTGGTCAATGATAGTCCAATAACTGTCATTTTTTGTTGCACGGAACCACTAAAAAGGCTTCTATTCTGTTATGCGTTTGATTTGAGGATCCCATGGATTCTGGCAGTAAAACTGCCATTTGAATACCACAGATTAAGATCTTCAAGCTATGTCATTACATTAGTTTTGTTAGAAAATATGCTATTGCAGTTCTTATATATGATGTTTAAACTGTAATAAATAAATTAAAAAAAAAAGCGTACTTTTGCACCAAGATGTTGTACAGATTTCTAATTGTGTAGTTCAATAAACAAGCTTGCATTTTAGTATTTTACTTCTAAATTACTGTACAATGTGTAGTTGTAGTACTCTCAAAATCCTTCCTATATGGTAAACGGCAAGTAGAATAGGGTAATGAGCCAAGGTCATTGAATCCGTCTAACTTGACATAATCAAATTTACACAACCACCGTCCCCGTTTTGGGAGAGGGGCCCACACGTGCCCGCACGTGCTACTAGTAGAGAGTGGGCTTCGTCTCAGATCTTGCCGACGTCATTGCTCACGTCAGCATCCAGTCAACGCCACGTCATCTGCTAGTGAAAATTAAACTTTTTTTTCTTATTATCGATCCGGTTCAGAGTCTTTGGAAGCTGATTCACTGTGATTTAGACCGGTTCTTGAAGAAAGAGGTCTGGTTCCAAAGGGTTTTTTAGGGTGCTCTTTTCATCTATGGGGCTGGTTTCTCCAAATTTGGACTGTGAAGCAGTGTTCTGATTCGGTTTCGGTGTTTTGAGTTACCATGGAGGCGTCTACAAGCAAGTTTATAGTTCGTTGTTTGATGGAAATGGAGATTTGACACTATGGCAAATCACAGTGAACGACGTGTTGGTCCAACAAGGGCTTGACGAAGCCTAGTTGGATTCTATGCTGATGGAAGTGAAGGATAATGAGTGAAAGATGATGCAAAGGAAGGTATTCAACACAATTAGATTAGCGGTAGCTCCCGAGATCAAACACAAGGTGATTAATGACGAGACACCTTTAAGTTTGTGGAAGAAGCTCGAGAGTCTTTATGCTTCAAGATCTTTGACAACTAAAATGAGCCTCAAGATAGAACTTAATGGGTTGATGATGAGCGA
>JAYMTT010001103.1:0-10410 GCA_036898025.1 Hypseocharis bilobata
GTACAATTAACCCTTATTATTATTATAACACGTGACTTTTTATTTTTCTATACACTCCGTCAGGTAAGTATTTGCGGAAAAATGTCTCCAAGGGGACACTCCAATGGTTGGAGCATCAGACTTTCATAACGAAAGTATTGAGTTCGAATATTAGGTGGAGGAGAGTTACCTATATTGTGTAGCTCAACGACTTTCTTAATAAACAATAATAAAAAAAGCATTTGGTGGAAAATGGAATTAAAAAAAACCATGTGATCTGCTGCGGGGGAAATATGATGGACCAGCAGCCCACTGAGCCCAGCCCATGGACTATAGCTGGAGCCCCGGTCCAATTCCAATTCAAATCTGAATCATTTATTTCTAGAAGTATTTTCTTTTTTTCCCGCGATAATATAGTACATTTTTGTTCTCTCTTTTGAAAATCTAAGTTGTTTGCCTTTTTTTGAATCGTGGTGCTTCGCGCGTCTATAAAAAGCCAATTCTCAAAGATCTTCATTCATTTTAAACTTAACTGCTGGAATTTTCTCAGAGAGAGAGAGAGAGAGAGAGGTCGAAACAGAAAATGAGGGAAAGCAAGCGACTCCGAAGATACAATCCGATTTGCAGTTGCCGCTCTCCTCGATCCACTACTTTCACTCCTCACTCAGCTTTCGTCTGGTTCTCTCTCTCTCTCTCTCTCTACATTTTCTCTGGAAAATAAGATGTCATTTGAATTTTACTTGAATTTGTTTGCACGAACTGCATTTATGTTTGATTCGAATTTCAATTCGAAATTCCTGATTCGCAATTGAATTTTGATGTTGAACTAGGTGAATTTGATCTGATTTCAGTGAATTTTTGTTACATTTGATCCGCAAAACTGCTCTGATGTTTGAATGTGGAACAATATGAGAGCTGTTTGCAGCGTTGACATGAGATTCTGAATCAAATTGTGCTCAGTTCGTAGATCTGGATATGAACTATCGTTTAATAGTTAGATGCAGATATTTTGATGAGGCTGTTTTGTGGTATCGGTTTGCTTGATTCTTTGAAATTTTAATGGCGGTGCTGCTAGATGCAGAGATTATCTGTTTTAAAATAGCGATCTCACATTCTACTTAGAAATTATGTTGTAATAATTTCAAAATGAGGAAAATAATGCGTATACTCTTTCTGTGCCTTTTTAGTGGTCAGAGGACCTCGTAATTTCATATTTGAATCCTCTCAAAGTATTTTCTGAGAAGAGTTTTCTGTTCCTTGCACTCAATTCGCTTGGCTTGCATGAGCGATAATTGACAGTTCACAAGATCAAAAGTTATAGAAACTCGTTAGCAAACTAAACAAGGAAATCAAAAGCAGTTTCAGATATTTTCCTGACAACCAAACAGAGTTTATATTCCTTTTTTATATTTAATTTATTCAATTTTGATAGCTATCTTTTGTAATTAAGGTACGACGACGACGTATGGACGGAGGTTGCGAAGTATTTGGACGGAAAATCTCTGGTGATGTTGGGAGCTACCAATACTTGGTTCCGTCGTCTCATCATGATGGAAGAGAGTGTCTGGAAGTATGTTTGTTTACGAGATCTTCAGGTTCTAGCATCTGATCCACGCTGCATGGAATTTAAGTGGAAGGATATCTATGCTTCAGCTTCCAGTGAGTAATCAGTGTTCATGTCTATTCCACCGGTTAATTTTGTTATGGTTTGATACTTTAATAGATTACTGTGGATTAGATTGGTGTGCATGTTGAGCCAGCTTTTGATTGATGAATATTTTGCAGATGGGAGTCACTCTTACATGTTCCGTCAGAGGGAGAAACATATTGGTAATTTCTATCTCTCCCTCATAATTTCTGTCGTTGATAGTGAGAGTATTCCAGAAACAGGACTTACATGTTTCCTTTTGCTCATGGCCATTGAATTTGAGATTTGTTTGGCTTAGAGTTACTGTGGTTTGAGGAACATTTGGTATTTAACAAATTGTGAAAGACTGGTTCTCAATGCTCTTATACGCCTTGTTCCAGTTTCCAAAATACATTGCAATACATGGTAGAAGGTTGTTTTGTTAATCTACAGACACATGATAGACTTGAATTTTACTTGAAATCATATATATTTTTCACCAAATGATAGGACTGTCATGCTAGAATTTGTGCCATTTCATAGGTTTGGATTTGAAATGGTGCTGACCAATTATTTGAAAATTATGTCGCTAAAGATGTTCATAAGCAAAGAAGATGTGAATCATGATTATCTAGAAAGGTAAAACTTACTTCACTGAATACCAGCTATTTGGTGTTGACTTCTCCTTTGCCTCTAGAAACAAAGTCCTGTGAGTTACACCAGATTATAAGCAACTGCCAAGAGCTCGTGATTATATAACATTAGATCTTATTTATTTATTTATTTGTAAAAAAATTGGTTCACTGCCAAGTATGTTGGCTCTGGATGGAACGGAACACCTTCAGACGTGTTGCGACATGCAAACAAATTGCCTTTCATGATCCTATTATTGCAAGATTATTCTGCCATGTTAGTTATGATGTTTTCTCAAACAAATAAAGTAATAAGAAAGGCATTTTTTCAACATTGAATGGACGATCATGATATTTGTTGAGGTACATGCTTCATTATCTTTGTATTTTTCAATCAGTATAAGTAGTATGAACTTCTTAAAACTTGTGGTGAATAAGCAATCATTTTTATAAGAAACATTTTCAATTACGAAGTGCATTTCCAAACTAATTCATTGTATTTTGTTTCTGATGGTACAATTCAGATTGGATGAGAGTTGGTGCATTCTCCCTTGATTCACCACTAGTGTTCCTGACAGAGAAGTTGAGCAGTCCAGAGAAACTGCCAAAAGAAGAGACTACAGAGAAGATGTTGCAGTCCTGTGGCTACTGCGTAATAGACAAAGTTAAAACAGGAATCTGGATAGCTGGTACTTTCAAGCTAACTAAATTAGCCTGTCATTTCCTTTTAAATGTCATTTTTGTTTGGGAATATTGAGGCATTTATGGTCATTGCTCCAAAAATGGTATATCTGAACGTCTTTAATTTTTGCAGATCTTCAGCTTGTTCGTTGCCCTGTCTGTGACTCTGAGACATGCGATGGTGAGCAACAAAAAAACATATATATGTGCGTGTGTGTGTGTGCGTGTGCGCGCGCTCCTGAAGTATGATTATGAGATTGCAGCTGTAGTCAATAGGAAACCTGCACTTGCAGTAAATGAGTTTGAGTTTGTAAACTTAGGAACAACCCAAGCAATTTTCAGAGCATCTCACTTGTTTGTGCAAGATAACTGAAGTGTGCTGCATATGCAGCTATGATTACTGGCTGTGGAACTGTCACTGAAAGACAGCATGGCTTAATCAGGAATGCTGAAGGAAGACCTAAGGCTAAAAGTATTATTTATTGATGCAGGAACGATGCAAACATTAGATGCACGGCATATAGAACTGTTCTTAAGGAAGGGATACCAGGATGGGAGCTGGACATATCAGCTCATAGGATCCCATGATACCAAAAAGAATGTAGATGTAGCTTCTGGGGGCATTTTTGACGTCAAGCACCTCAAGGACTCTTCAACATCAGGTAATCCTTTATACTCTAAGAACTATAATGCTAACAAGTTTCCAGGGAAGAATTTACTTTGTGATCAGCATAATATATCTTAGATCATAGTTCTCTGCCTAATTAATTCTGGTAGAGTAACCCAAGCTTAAGTACATAAAGGAAGAAGGAAAAAGGATGTTTATGAGTTATGGCTAGAAATTGTAGTGATGGATAAATGGGTAATGGTTTTTATTGTAATAAAAGGAAAAAAGATGAGTTGTTTTTAGTGATACTTACAAATTGGTTCCAGTTAACAAATCAAATCCTTGTTGTCCTACTTATTCTAAAATACTGGTAAGCTGTAGAAATAATCTTAGGGAGGGATTTTGATTTTTTTTACTAGCGTCAAGGAGCATTCACTGTGACCAAAGCACTGTGATTTGCACCTCTGATTTGTTTCTAAAAAGACCAGGCAAGATGATTAAAACTTATAAGAGCAGTACGTTACAAAGATTTAGGCTCCATTTGACAGCTTGAAATCCTTTTTTGAACGTATGTTAACTGTTAGAGCTTCTGATGAGATGTCATTATCCAGACAGATAAAGTTACCAAAATCTGTTTCAGTAGCGATCTTTCAATGTTGTGGCATCTGAGCCTAAGTAAGAATTTGCTTTCTAATGATAACAAATATGATGACCTATTTCTGTTTTAAAATTATAACGGCAGAGATCTTCAACCTCAAGACATGGGTCGGGAAACCCAATGACTGGCAACCAAAGGCTATTGTTACTTACCATGCAGTTGCAGTCAGTACAAATTTGCAAGCAAATGAAGGTAAGACCCGAGACTTTGTGACCATTAGATCAGTTTGAAACTTCATAGTACTATCATATTGATCCATAGCTTCAATAGTTAATCATGTAGATAGTATGAGTAATTAGATATGATATATTTGCTTGCACTGCCCACATTGGTTTTTTTTTTTTTTTTTGCTGAATAGTGCCCACATTGGTTTAGTCAATAGAAATGTATTGTTAAGTACAGACATGATAGAGTTACTAATAGTTTTCAATAAATTTCTCATGACTTGCATATCTTTCTTTTGAAGCAGGACTTCAGGTGAAATACCATATCATGAGAGGCGGAGATGATGGGGAAGTTGTTTCTATTAGAATCTCTCAGCAGCTCCTGTAGTTCCACTCATCACACTGCACAAATACTTAACAACATTGATCTTCCACTCCCCAAAACGTTGTAGTTCTGATACAACGATACATACTTCACCAACATAATCAATTTGGTGCACATCAATCAATTAGTTACTTCATTTACAGTAGAAAGGATATAAAAATCAGATAGTTTTAAGTTCCCCAATGCATTTTTCCTAATATTCCCATGTATGAGATAGTATGCATGGGTCTGTAGCCCAAGCTTATGTCTTTACCTATAGTAATTTGTTTCCACTGGAAGCTAAAATGAGACTAATCAGAGCATCTATTACACGTTTAAATACAAAGCACGACTTATATTGAACTTTTCTGTCATCAAGATTCAAGTTGAAGAACAGTTTCCTTAAATTGTCTGTGTAATTACCATATTTGTTATTTGTGATTATATATATCTCTTCCTAGATACATTCATTAATTTGCTTATTTTATTACCGTCGGCGTCCTGAGAGGCTGAGACTGACTAGTATGCAGTAATGCACTATGCACACCTCTAGGAATATTTAATGGAGGCCTTAAAATATAGTTTTGACTTTTATAAAATTTCTAATAGTTAAGTGGAGTCCTCATCAACTCAAACTATTCCTTTAATATTGCTACTATTCTCAAGCCTTCATCAATTCATCCCTGGAATAAGTCCTGTCAAAAACTATGGAAACCATACGAGTTCTCTACTTTCTCTTCCTCTTCTTTCTCTTTCCTGTTGATCATCATGTACTTGCTGCAGAAGATTGCCCGGTTTCCGCTTGTCGCGACACTGACATCCCTATTCGATTCCCCTTCTTAGTAGAAGGTCAGCAAAGCCAAAGCTGTGGCTATCCAGGCTTCAACCTGAGCTGCAATGGTCAGGGCTTAACAGTTCTAGACCTTCCGTACTCTGGAGAGTTTTTTGTCCGAGACATCAAATATATCACACAGCAGATACAGCTCTATGACCGGGACGATTGCCTCCCAGGACGGTTCCTGAGGAGCTTCAATCTTTCAGGATCTCCATTCCTTTCTGATTTGCACCAGAACTTCACTTTCATCAGCTGCCCATCTCAGGTCATCCGGTCTCGGTTCACTCCCATAGGCTGCCTCAGCAACTCCACCATCTCGGTATTGGCTACTTCTTCCTTGAGTCTTGCTCAGTCCATGTCCACATCTTGCAAGATAATCACTACATTGCCAATTCCAATTTCTTGGCCAGTAGAGTACGAGGAAGGATTCTCAACTGTACTCAACGACGACCTTGTGTTGTCATGGTACCAACCTGATTGCAGAGACTGTGAAGTGCAGGGCGGTACTTGTGGATTCAAGACGGACACCGGCCAAGAAATTGATTGCTTCTACAATTCCCAAACAGGTAGATACAATTCTTGATTCTCATTTTGCATACTTTGTTACTTAACACACACACACACACACACAAACAACAACAACAACAACAAAAAATTCTGGGTCAAGATATTTTCACAAGACCAATTAAGGGCAATTGATGATGAGATGAGATTGGTATTGTTGGATATGCTTTATTTGGTCAATGGTTTAATGAATATTGTTGTCATTATAATAAGTAATTGACTAAACTATAGAGATAATGCTTTTATAAGTTGGTCCATTGGGATTAAATAAAACCGCATTGACTAATGAAAGCAATGTCAACTAAATGCGAGCGGCAAGATATATGGGGATAGCAAATTGCAAACGTCAGATATTCCCATATTGTAAGGCTCAAATGAAGCTGGACATCATATTCATATTCATTAACCACGCTTCTTGCTTTGTAAAAAGGGCCAAAAGTCAAATTCTAAAACAATAGAATAGACTACTACCAAAATTGCATTAATGAGAAGAATTTAAATTAAGGAACTTAGATTTGAATCATTTGATTCTCAATTCCATATGTGGTAGTGGTACCTTAAAAACCAAAATTAAATTAATTGCCCTCAAAGTTTGGGTATCATGACACCCAAATTCTTTTATCTGTTTGCAGCCTAACAAAAGCCATGGTGGTAACCTGTCATGTGGCATCAAAGATTCCTCCAAATTCTAAGGTTCTTGTTTACTTGTTCAAATTAGAGAAGTCTTCAAAGATTTATAAATTAGTTAATTGTTCTTGGATCCCATAAAAGAAAAGAATTGAAGAAATCTCGACAAGTGCTATCCTTGATACTCATATGAATACAATGGATGTATCTTGAGAAGTTCAAAAAGTTCATTACATTTACATATGCTATTTTTGATTTTAGGTTGAGAAACCCAAATTAGTTTTTGATTTGATGCCTTCAAATTTCAGGTGGATCGAGAGGTCTTCACGTTTTTAGAATCATAGCCTTGTCCATTGCTGTACCGGCTATAGCATGTACTTTTGCAATTGCAGCATTTGCTTGCTTCATCGACAGGAGAGGAAGAAGAGTTGGGGCCAATGCCACACAAGGGAATCTTGACCAAACTGCAGTGTTACCACCAGAGCCCACTTCTGTCATGATTGGTCTGGACCAGTCCACCATTGAATCCTACACAAAGTTGGTTCTCGGAGAAAGCCGACGCCTACCCGGACCCAATGATAGCACTTGCCCAATATGCTTGTCGGAGTACTGCACCAAAGAGACACTCAGGTGTATACCTGAGTGCAAACACTGCTTCCATGCTGATTGTATCGACGAGTGGCTCCAAATGAATGGTACATGTCCAGTTTGCCGAAACTCACCATTACCATCACCTGCTCATGCCAGTTAGTATGTACAGTACCATTTGTTGTTATACAGAGTTTGGCATACTGTTATGGTGTATATAAAGTTCTCCCAATTCTTTTGTACATGTCAGATTGTAGTAATTTTGTGCTTGGACTCTTCACTGGATCACTCTATCACTGGATCTTTATTTATTTTCTACGTTATGTTTGCAACAATTACTCTGTTATCTAAAAGCTTAATCATATCACATGCTATATTAAAGTAAGTTTCCGACTTTATGTTTAGTGAAGAGAATTGTCTCTTTGATCAAAGCATACAAAGCTACATCATCAGTAAACTGAAGAAGGTTCAAAACTATAGACAGACTTGGATTCTCAAACACATGACTGACAATAGTTCTTGTCTACTTCAGTACCAAGTTACATATATTGCAAAATATAGGTAAGTGAAATCATTTCTTTGCAAGCAGTTTCTTTGGAATCTTGTCCAAGGGGGTGGATTTCAGCAAGAAAAGCCTCGCAGCACGCTCCTTCAAAGTACCTCCACATTTCAACCCACGAGATTGGAGTTCAGACTTTAACCTTTCCAAGCCAAGAACCTATCATTGTAATAGGAAAAAAAAAATGAAAAAAGTTTACATCAGTAAAATGTATATTAGAAACTAAGTAAAACATGCATGATAATAAGACATTATAGACATTTTCCCTATAGAGTTGTCATGTGAAAATGATGGTAAGAATGAAGTTGATTAATAGGTGGGTTCAAATTTTGCTTGCAGATGGCTTCATGATTCATGATTTTGTTTTCACAAATGGTGGTTGTCAGAAAACAAAGTAACACATCAACTTATAAATTTAGAAGAGGATACATGAGTGAAGATTCTTCACTCTGAGTGCATGCAACAAGTTATTTTTTTTGTTTTTCCAGCAAGTCACCTAATAAATATCAATTACCAAAAAAGACAATACAAGGATATCTCCACCACAAAACAAGAAATTCATCTCCAAAGATATGAAGAAATCAAAATCACCCAAAACAATGACTAAATAACATAAAAGGAAAACAAAATAATAAAATACAGAAAAAAAAATCAAGAGTTAGCAGATCAATATGATGCTTCTTTTTCTTTTATATGATGAATTAGCAGCTAATTTACTAACAAGAGCACATGGTTGGCCCATCATCTTAGTGCAACTGACTGCAATATTTGACAAATTATGCACGCGCTAAAGCTGCATCACAGTATCCTCAGTTCGGATCTTTGGAAAAATCAGGGACATGGAGAAAGGCAGGTAAAAATGTTGTTAAGAAGATAAGACCAACTTCTTCATCAAGATATAACCATAGTGTCAACGTGCAAGAAATAAAAAATCAAAATAATGTCACAACCCAACATTCTAGACTGAAAAAAAGAAAAACCACAGAATTCATAGGAGCAACCCATCTGCCAATCCATAGATCCATAAAATCAGAACAGCACCCTGCTCCATACCTGAGCTCAAAAATGGATATGTAAACATCCAGATCTAATAACAATTTCATTAAAACCTCAACTCCAATGTGAAAGAGATAGAGAATTCCTATATATGATGATAGTGCAGGATACACAATTAGGTGGGTCTTTCCAATTCACGTGCGAGTCGACAATGCGAGTCGATAAGTAAACTTCCTGGAGCTTCTCACTAGACTTTATTGAAAAGTGGCAATTAATTTTTCCTAGAGTAGTACTAAGAAGACTTCCTAGAGGTTATTCGGATTTTCAGTGACCCAAATCAAACATCAACATTAATATGCCAACTAGAGCTCAAAATATTGGTAAAACTTGAAACTCAAAAGAAAATAAACAGAATCAAGCATATGATATAAGTCAAATCAATAAGGAAGTAGCATTGATGAGGAATCAATGTCAAAAGCTTACCTCCATCTCTATTGCTGAATTAAATTCATCAAAATTCAGTGGCTTCTCCAACTCCGCAACATTTGCACTCCCATTCACTGCTTCTTCCTGGGTTTCTAACTTAGACTCAGGAGAACCATTGGCTTCAGATTGAATTTGTTCACTTTCAACGCTCACTCCATTGCCTGAAGGACATGGGGCGTCAGATCGAATTGGTTCATTTCCAGAAGCAGCCTCTGAACAAGGTACAATTGCACTTTGAGCAATCGTCTCTTCATCAATGACAGGTTCAACCACACCATTCTCTTTATCATGGACATCCTCTCCAACTGAATCCAAACTTCTCTGAAGAACAATCTCTTTCTCTTCCTCAGAACCGCTCTCACATGAAGCTCCACCTGATGATTCTACGTCTTGCTTCACACCATTAACTGAACCAGAACTACCCTCCTTTTCCTTATCAGAATCTGGGTGATTCCCATTATCTAAAACAACAGACTTCTCATTCTCCTCCTCATCATCGTCATCACTGCTATCTTCATCCATATCATCGCTTTCACCCAATTTTCTCTTCCCCTTCCTAAAAGAAGTACCACTTAAGATATCAAAAAAAATAAATCCCAATAGAAAATGCAAGAGAAAATAATAGAATCGAAGTTATGTTGGTCAAAAAGTTCTAAAAGACATGGTTGAGCTGATGATGGCAATTATAAGCACTTAACCAATTCTATTCCCATTATTTTCCTTAATCTTCTTAGAATCAAATATATCAATATGAAATCAAACAAGCACTCACACTGAGATCAATTAATAAGCATATCAAAACTCCTGAAACTATATATATATATATATATGAACCACTTTGTGTATGTTTTATACTCAATTGCAAAACAAAACCCTAAAATATTCAGACTTTACACGTATACATACCTAGACACATAATTCCAAGTTCAAATTTACCTCCTCTCTTGAAATTCTAAGCAACCAAACACATAGACCTAACAAACATCATTGAAACCCTACAAATTGTATTTTCATATTGAGAGAACTTGAGTCAGAGCTTTGTT
>JAYMTT010001104.1:0-10410 GCA_036898025.1 Hypseocharis bilobata
AACCACGTTATCTTCTTGTGTTCACTCTCTTCATTTATTTATCTATCCTCCCATGTTATATAAAATTCAACATTACACTGAGAATAAGAACTGCATTATCTTTCTGTAAATTTAAAAGGAAAATGAAGTAGGAAAAGTACGGTGCATATGGCATTATTGCAATTATAAGCTACTTGATATATAAATTACATCTTCAGATATTAATGGTGGTGTGTGCAAGACCTATTTACTTCTCAGTGCACACTAGTATAGTGTAGAGCATTTATCTAAGTACATTAATTCATTGCAGAATTTTGTAACATCTACTTTTGTCCAGGTCATGACGGCTGTGGGTCAAGGAGAGACATTAATGGTAGCTTTGCAAAATGCTGTTCCGGAAGATGTTCGTGGAAAGCTAACAGCTGCTGTATCTAATTTAAAGTTGGATGGACTATTACGTATCAATGGCATTTCTGATGTGTCATCAGGGTTGATGTCAAGGATCCAAGAAAAAGGCAGAGGAATATTAAGTTCAGAAGGATCACATAAAGACCATAGTTCTTCAAATCAGATAAAAGCGACTGAGAATGTGGAGGATGGCCTAACTAGCAATCTACCTGGCATGGGCAAGCCTGATGGTTCAGCTAGGAAGGACACAGACGAGTTGGGAAATGATCATGTAGATGATCAGTTTTCCAAAGAAAAAGGCACTGCACTTTCTGAATGTAGTGAGAAGGGATCAGAAACAGGTGCTAAACCGAACTTTCCTGGCGGGGCTGAAAAGGCTGGTGGAACTGAGGAAGCAATGGTTGATGGACACGAAGATCAGGATGGTGCAATAGCTCAGTTGGAAGCAAAGGAGGATAATAAGATTCAGAAAAGTGAGGAGAAAACCTCAGATTCTTTAACTGATCAAGATGAAATGACATCACCCAATGTGACAGAAGAAGCACTTTCACCCAAGGGATTCTCTTCTGATTCACAACCTATGGAAATGGATGGCAATGACTCTCAGAAGGGGGATGACCAAAATTCACAGCCCGCTCTTGATCAAAACAAGTCACCATCTGTTTCTAATTCACCCAACTTCGATGTTGCTCAAGCATTCAATGCCTTGACAGATATGGATGATTCCACTCAAGTAGCTGTTAATAGTGTTTTTGGTGTAATAGAAGATATGATTACTCAGTTGGAGGATTCAAATGAGGAAAATGAAGTTCAGGGAAATGATGGTAAGGATAAGAAAATTGATTCTGTAAGTGAGAAACATGATGTCATCAGCGAACACGCACTGGAAAAGAAAGAAAAGAATAAGAGTAACCTTAATGCACAATTCGACACAGCATGCAAGTCTTCTCGCCAAGAGATCAGTACGGATTCACAGCATGATTCAAGAACTGGATGCACAGATAAGCAACCTGTGCAAAACCCCATTGCAGTAGATAGGGATGGTACAGTTGATTCTCAGGGGAGTACTATAAATAACTATGGAGGTGTAGAAAAAAATGAATGTAGCCAACTTCGGGCTGAAAATTCAGACAAACATATATTTGCTCGTAACATTCCACCTTCCATAACGGCACATCCATATCGGGTCTTTCTTTATAATGAACACCATAACAAAAATCTTCTCTCAAAAGTGCCTACTAAATCACTAGATGTGGATTCAACTACTGCTTTATTGCTAGACTATTTTCCAGAAGAAGGTCAGTGGAAACTCTTGGAACAGCCAGCACATAGTGTAAGCTCTATTGGTGACGGTGTATCTAGTAAGCGCAATGAGCAGACCCATTCATTTGCAGAAGCAAGTGATATTGAACCATCATATGTACTATTAGAGACTGAAAAACAGCATGAACCTATTGGAGAATATGAAACAATGGGCAATATGAATGAAAAAGTTGACATGGATGATGATAGAACTGAAGAGACATGCTTTGTGAAAAGTATAATATTGGATTCCTTGAAGGTTGAAGTTGATCGCAAGCTAGGTACAACTGACATTAAAGAAATGGAATCTGTTCTCGCTAGAGACTTGGAACATGTGGCAGATGCTGTATCATTGGCAGTTGGACTTGACAAGGAACATAGTCAGTGTCTGGAAGGTGCAGTCACTAGTATCGACTATAGTTCCGAGAAAGTGAGTACTCTTCATGGAGAGTATATTACAGAGGTCATTTCATCTGCTGTTCAGGAAACAAGCCATTTGAGAAGAGTACTGCCGGTTGGTGTTACAGTAGGCTCTAGCTTAGCTGCCTTGAGAAAATTCTTTAATGTAGTTCCAGTGCGCAATAGTGTCGAAAGAGATGCTCCAATCTTTGATCAAGCTAAAAAATTGGGGGTAAACAGCAAGGTCAGTGTAATGGAGACTGATCGAGTGTCTGCCAACAAATATGATAGCAGTACTAGTTTTGACAGTTCAGAAGGCAGAGAAGGGGCGAAGGCCGAATTGGAAAATCAAAGGAAGGACGTTGTAATGGCTGGGGGGGGGTCAGCTGGCCCCGGGGGGGCTGCCCTTTGGTGCATCTGCCTTTTTGGTGCAGCAGCAGGTAATGAGTCAATCTGTTAGTAGCACTTTAATCTGATATTTAGCACTTGTATCCTTTAGAATTCTAGTCTTCCGAAGTATAGGCTTCGAGGCCTGGGAGGAGAGAATAAGAGAATTTCATTTTTGAGCAACTACTTCTGTAGATGTAGATGGCTTGCTTCCATGAATTTGTTCTTTTCTCTTGTTCTTAGGCACTAAAATTTGATTATCCTTTTCAGCCACAAATAATGCAGCACTAATTTTTGTAGCATTTTACCGGGATATGTAGAACCCATAACCATTTAAGATTCTAGTCTTTCATAGTATAGGTTTGGGCAAGGGAGATTCAGAGAATTTCATTTTTGAGCAGCTACTTCTGTAGATATAGATGGCCTGCTGCCGCCTGCCATGAATGTGTTGCTTCCTTTTAATCCCTTTCCTCTATGAATCTCGAGTATTTGTAAGAGTTTTTACAGCTTCCATATCATAATTATGCTCATTTCTGGAATTGGATTTAACTCAGCTTCTCTCTCTCTCTCTCTCGGTGGGTTGTTTGCTCTTTTTGTTTGTGATTGTAAACACAGGACGCATTCAAAAGCAGTGGAACTGCTGATAGTTCATCCATGTCCTTGGAGGAAGGCAATGATCAGAAGGTGCCCGACAAGCTAGAGGAGGCAATGTTAGACAAAAGCCAGAATAACATAGTCACAAGCCTTGCTGAGAAAGCCATGTCGGTTGCTGGTCCAGTAGTACCTACTAAGGAAGATGGCGGAGTGGATCAAGAAAGGTCTTAACATTGCTCACTTATACTACTGTTGTATTTGGACTTGCTATTATATGCTTGTACTAATTATCCCACTTTCAATGTGAACAGGCTTGTTGCATTGCTAGCTGGTTTGGGACAAAAGGGTGGCATGTTGAGGCTAGTTGGCAAAATTGCTTTGCTATGGGGTGGGATACGTGGAGCAATGAGTTTGACAGACAGACTTATCTCGTTTCTGCATATAGGTGAACGCCCCTTGTTCCAAAGGTAAACCTCTATTTTTAACTCTGTTTCCCACAGCATCCTTCCTTTTCCTTTCATTTTTTTTAGTAATTCTTGTTAGGCCATCTCCTCTTTCTTCCTTGCATTTGAAGAATATAGTTCAAGCCTGGTGCTTGAAAGTGACTAGTCAACCAAACAAGTGTTGTTAAATCGTTAGAAGTACACAACTTTAAAGGCTTTTGAAAGACAATATTATCTTTTCTGATAATTTAATGGTTCATATCACTATGACAGCATTTAGCAATGAAACTGTAGCTATTGTTTGTTTTTGAGTTTTTTGGATCTGGTTGGCGAGAGGTTTGTTCCTGCTACCTGATTCTGCAACCATAACATGACCATGCGAAATTGGCCATTTCTATTTCTTTTAATTATTCATTATACTTTTTTCTCGCTCTGGAGGCTGTTTGATATTTTTTTTTCAACAATATAATTATGTCCTGTTTAATTGGAAGGATGTGGCCCTAGTTGGAGGAAATAACCCATAAAGTGCATGATTGTATACCCTACTCATCACTTGATCTCGACATGGACTCTTAGAAATTCCCCCATTATTAGTCCATGGCATCCTTGCTTGGTTACCTGATCCAAACCACCTCATGAGCACTTTTTTGCTACGCTTCCGAATCCACATTGTAGTACTGAGTTGGCTACGGTGTCATTTATAACGTCTTGGGTCCTTCCCAAGTAGTGCTAGCTTACATGGCTGTTGGGTTCTTGAACCCAATTATATGCCCATGGTCCACTCAAAACTATCTTCATATTGGACTCAAGTCACTGAACACGTGTCGCACTCATCAGAGTTATTCTCTAATAGAGATGATTTCACAAACTCCCCCTGTTTAGTTCCTGGCCTCCTCGCTAGGTAGCCAGATCAGACCACCTCACGGGCTCTGTAGTGCAATGTTCCTAGTCCTACATGGCAGTAATAAGTTGATTATGATATCATTTGTAACAACTAGAATCCTCCCCGAAAGTGTTGACATGTGGGACTCAATATACGCCCCTATGATGTTAATTCTCTATTTGGGGCATCACAAAACTAGTGTTGAAAAGTAGAAACATAATGCGATTGTTGAGAAGTCTTGATCCTTCCTTACGAAGTAAAATTGCCTCATCATAGAGGCATTCACATTATTGCACAGCTTTGTTTGAGCCAGCTTGTCATCTTGGTGCTGTAGTTTCAGATGGATCTTCATACCATAGGATCTATTATCTGAAATCTGAAAGAACTGGGGAGATAATTCTAGGTTAGGAAAGAATTTTGCTTTCCAGCGTTCTTCGTTTGGCAGGAGCTAAACTTGTCAACAGTTTTATGATCTTTTATCATATTTGGTTCCTTCTGTTATTAATAATGATTTTCAATTTGTTTTCATAATTAGTTAGTTGATTTGTACTTGTTGAGGGGTTAAGCAACTAAACTGAAGTTACTTTTTTATTTTTTAAATAAACATAGGAAAATGACAGGACATCTTGTTTTCCATCTATTCTTCTTGTCTGAGGAAATATTATTCCTAGAACTTGACATGTTCTGATAAACAAGCACAATGAAGTCTAAGATGCCAAGACAGCTAGACTGTATTTTGTTACCAAGAAATGAAAGTGTATTCAACATGCTCTGTATGTAGACTCATAATGTATGTTGTACATACAGCAATATTATCAATAGAAGGAACAGCGTGCCCTGACAATTGTCTTAGGTAAGTATAATCAATATAGTGACAACATCATGCTATGTGGTTTTTAATAACAGCAGCATAATGTTGCTCCAGATCATATGGCATGCATGACCTACTGAAGGAGATGCAAAATATTGAACTTTTATAGATATCTAATTATGTATTCCAGAAATTAAGTCTTTCGTCTACGATTTTATTGTAATGTTTTCTCATAAGATCTTTTGATCTTTTCCTGCTTATGCATTTCTTATTGGTCCTTCTGTATGATTTGCATATTACATTAACTAATTTCTTTCTTCAGGATTCTTGGATTTGCCGGCATGGTGCTTGTTTTGTGGTCACCAGTGGTTGTCCCATTGCTTCCAACACTTATGTATAGCTGGACTACTCATACGTCCAATAAAATTGCTGAGCTTGCTTGTGTTTTTGGCCTCTACGGTGCTGTTTTAATGCTTGTCGTGTTGTGGGGCAAAAGAATACGAGGGTTTGACAATCCACTTGAGCAATATGGGCTTGATATGACATCGTGGCCAAAGGTGAGATTTTCAGCTAGAACTGTTTCTTTCAAAACATGTGTTGCACATGTCGGGACTCAAGTGGTCTCAACGAATTTTCAGAAACTTATTGCCATCTGTTTGCCTGCTGTTCATATCTTAAGTGTCTTATAACTTGTCTTTCATCTAAAACGAGTTTCTGTCTCTCTGGCTGGCTTTAGGTCTTTTGAAATAGGTATATATATTCTCGTCTTGTCAAGGTTGACTAAAATGAGCTAATATTGAGTTCCTTGCTTGCAGATCCAGAATTTGTTGAAGGGCTTGATTGGTGGTGCATTGCTTGTTTTATCAATACAATCTGTAAATTCATTACTTGGCTTTGTCAGTTTTGCTTGGCCGCATAGTCTTCCTTCATCTTCTTCAACTGTTGTGACATGGATCAAAATGTATAGTCATATGCTTTTGCTGGTTGGTCGAGGAGTTCTGGTGGCAACTAGTATTGCACTTGTAGAAGAGTTGCTTTTCAGGTCATGGTTGCCTGAAGAAATTGCAACTGATCTTGGATATCATCAAGGAATCATTGTTTCAGGGCTCATGTTTGCCTTATTCCAAAGGTATATTTTTAAGTTGTCTTTTCTGTAGTCATATCTATCAACTATTTATTTGTGATTTGTAAGAACCAAAATATGATTTTGTTTGCCACCATGCTGGTTATTATACTTTTTTCTAGTTTTGTCCTAACACTTATTCCAAAATTTTGACACATTGAAATTATCACTTGAAGGAGGATAGTTAAAATGTTTCCCTTCGATGTATGGTTAAAGACACGTGATCTCGAGTCATCAGTTAACTTGCCATATGTTATGCCCCTTCACTGCATTCTTTTTCTTCCTGATCTGGATATAGTTTTCTTTCCCTTTATCTGGATGTATTGTGATCCTTATCAGTGATTTGGAATTTGACGGAGTCGATGTTGCTACCATGCCTTTGATGGAATATAACCCAATGCTTATAAGGATTATGATATTCCCTATGCTAACAGTATCTTGGACGTGATAAATCTTTTTCCTTCAATTGGATTTCAGGTCTCCATGGGCAATACCTGGGCTATGGCTTCTATCTTTGGGTTTGGCGGGAGCTCGGCAGATAAGGGAAGGCAGCCTCTCCTTCCCAAACGGGTTTTGTGCTGGGATACTTGCTACCCATTTTTTTTTACAAAAGGGGGGCTTTCTTACCTACAAGCCTAACTTTCCTCAGGGGTTGATTGGGACCCATCCATTCCAACCATTTAGTGGGGTGGTCGGTTTTGGATTCTCTCTATTATTTGCAATAGTTCTCTATCCAAGACAGCCTACGCCAAGGAAAAAATTGAAAAGGATGATACAGGAATAGCCAGGTAATACATTGCTACTGTGGAATGGGTGTTGAAGAGTGTATATATCGCACATATAGGGATTGTCTCCAGGGTTTTAGAATCTTCGTGTGCATCTGAGGATAGCTCAAGTGCCAATATGTGTTCTTAGATATCATAGTCTAAGATTTTCTACTGGATCATTGGAAGGAAACAAGTGAAATACAGAGAAGCATGAGATGAAAGTTTGCAGTACTGTTGCTATGCCATTGCTGAACACCGAAATTCTCCTTAGCCAAGGCACTGATTGCAGTGTACATTTGTATATCTCATAACCGTTTTGTAACTAGGAATGTAATGTGTCTGTACCTACAACTCTTCCCCTTTTATGGGATTATTTCATTGCTTTTACCAATGTGTATTCTCACAAATGTAATATACAAAGACGTAGGGGTTTTGACACTAGTTAGCAATAGCAGAAACAGTAATTTCAGTGTACAGATAGTGTTCATGAAATGAAATTTTATGTTCATTCAACATACAAAATATCATTATATTTCCTCTTTCACAAAGGTAAACCAGTGGACTCTAACCAGTTATCTGCTTTGCGCAAGAAGGCGCCAGCAGTAAATTGCTTAGCCATGTCTTCACTGCAATTCTGTTTATATCCTGCCCAGGTAACTCTATATCTGGTGTCCGATCCAGGTCCACTGTTCAGGTGTTCGATATATTCCACTGTGTCCAAGGTGCTATACTGATTCCATTTGCACCAACCCTGTGGGTGTATCAGGTCTCCCAGATAACTCTTCATAATCACTGTCCTCGAATAGTTCCTCCACGGCCTACCCAAGAAAGTCGAAAAGTTCTGCCTATCAGACACTGTAAAATCTGCTGCTGCTGATATCGTGCAGTTCTGAAATGAGAACCCGGTGTTCTGGTTCGGGTCTTCTCTCCCTTGAGCAGTGATCATGTTCCTCTGGCCAGGATTCGGCTTCCGGACCAAAACAACACAGTTCTGGAATACAGCTGCTGCATTTCCAAAGATGAAATCAACTGTGCCTTTGATGGTGCACTCGCGGTAGAACTGGCGGAGCGAATGAGCATAAAGGGTGTCCTGATATGAACTGAAGTTGCAGCGATAGAAGGCCGCGTTGGAGGTCACTCTTGCAGCCACTGCCTGGTACTTGTGTGGACCTGCTGTGTTGATTATAGTCAAGTCCCTTGCCAAGAACTTGTCCCCAACTACAGCTGCAAAAAAGATTTAAGAATTCTCAGTCCAATTCAAGCAAAACACATACCAGAAAAAGACTTAAAAAAGAACAGAACATACTTAGTGTTGCTGAAGTGAAAGGTGAGAACCCATCAGCCAGGTTCTTGGACCCTATGATCACAGTTGAGTTCATGCCATCTCCTACTAACATGATATTAGCTTTTTCTCTAGGAATCAATACACTCTCATTGTAGATTCCAGCCTTGATCTTGATCACAAATCTTGTCATGCTCATGTTTGGTGCCATCTTCACAGCCTCGCCGATCTTGCCAAAATCCCCACTTCCATCACTGGCAACAATCATGTCTGGTGGCATCATGTAAGCTGCTGCTGTTGTTGCTGTTTCCTCCACCAGGTTGCGCGGCTCAATGGGTGTCTTGGTCTTCTTCAACATTTTGGCCTCCATGTACTTGATCATGGCCAAGCAGTTACTGATCATGCGAGAAATAGGAGTCAACAGGTCTTGGAGGTGTTCTTGGAGATGAAGACCAACAATACCACCATCTTGATGATCTGCAGAATCAGCTTCTTGATCGAACTCGGAGAACCCATCAATGCAAGTGTTCTCGTTGGTCATGGCCGCGCTCAGAAGGGTCTTGAGATTGCCATACGAAGACCTGCGAAGACCGGAGACCTGGAGATCATCAATGGCCTGTCCAAGTTCGTAGAGGGTTTGATCTAGCATCTCCCTACAATCATTCAACCCATTCTTTTCTGGAAAGCTCAAATCTTGCCGGGTGATCAAAAGGGTCTCGATGATCAGTACTGTGTTTTTCACAGATTTGATGGTCTGATTGATCGTGATTTCAAGAATGTGATGGAGGGTAGTGGAGTTCTTGGAGTGAGGAACAGAGGAGAGGGCTGTGGTGAGGCAGAGAGAAGGGTAGAGAGTTCTGGTGCAAGCTTTCTTGATCGTAGAATGCATAGGATGATGTGGCCTGGAAGAGCCATTGATCGATAATGGATTGATGTTGCTGTGATTGTGATTGTGATTGTGATCGAGAGACGAGTTCATGAGAAATGAAGCTAGGAGTAGAGTTGTGAAGGTGAGAGAGACGATGAGCACAATCCTCTTTGGACTGGTTCTTTTGGGAGGCTTGTCGAGGTTCTTGGTCATGACACTCAACTCCAGCTCCATTTTTTGTTGGATTGTGCTGATGAGATAATATTGAGATTGGTGGGTCACTTCTGAATTTGATTTTTTGGGTTGGTAAGAATTTATTTATACCCTTCTGTTTCTGTTTTTTACCTTCTCTGTATTTTAATTTCTTTTAAGAAAGGAAATTCAGAAATGCAATGATTGGGAAGTGAGAGAAGATAAACACAATGAAGACACAAATTTTACTGATTAATGGGCTGCTAAACACACCAATTATAGCAAACATTGCCGGAAGGAAAAACAAAAAATTACAGAAGGAAAAAAAAAAAAAAAAACAAACTCTTCACAATATCAAACAATGGTTTTTATTCTGAAAACCCAGGAAAACCCTCCACTTGAACAATCCCAATCCTTCCGCTTCTTTATTTACTCAGATTTGGATTCACTCAATAGCAAGAGGAACAGCTTCAGCCTGAAAGTTAATGCAAACGAGTTTTTAGAAATTATGGTTAATGTAATACATTTATGTGTGACAGAGAGTGCTGATGAGAGTGATCAGAAATCTCCAAAAGCTTACCAATTTGCGGTACTTGAGGGCATAGAACATTTCAAGATAGCGTCGGCTCTCAAGGCGATCAAGTTTTGAGACATGCTTCCAGAAGCCATAAACACCGGTGAGGGTCAGCAGCCTCTCGGAATAAATTTGCCATGTATACCTATGAAACAAACACAGAACAAAGAAACTTGAGTACACAAACAAATTTTACGTAACAAATTTTGCAAAGCTGTAAATAGAGAGCCAAGAAGTGCTTACTTCTCTTCAATACGCTGCAGGCCTCCCTTGGAGATTTTATCCCAGTGAGAAGGGTCTACCTTGCACTTCTCAAAGAAGGCAACCAGAGTCTCGGCTGCCTGATCACCATGGTAAGGATCAATATGGAAGCCAGATTTTCCATGGACAATGATCTC
>JAYMTT010001105.1:0-10409 GCA_036898025.1 Hypseocharis bilobata
GTCCTAAAATAAAATTATTTTTGTACTCTGGGTCCTTCTTTGAAATGTACCAAAAAATAGCTAACGGTGTTAGGTCATTTCCGTTAAAATGTCACCTCAGGTCCTTATTTGTAACGAAATGAAACAGCAGGTCCTTATTTGTAAGAAATCAAACCTCATGTCCTAAAATAAAATTATTTTCATACTCTGGGTCCTTCTTTGAAATTTACCCTAATATTTTTTAGAGAGTAGAGCTCATCTTTGAGAAGAGGTAGTTGTAAGCAGCTAGTAACTGCAGAGCATAATCTTCATACACTAGTAGATTTGGAATTGTTTTTATCGCGCAACTGTCAAGCCACCAATCAAAACTAGCAGGCAAGGACTCAAGAGCCATGACAGAGCAATGAAACTCACAAGGCGCCAAGACAATCATAATCACCTTTCGAAAAGACAGCATATCCATTCCAAAAAAAGAGAAAAAGAGTACGAACATGTCTGAGACAACAGAAATAACACGGAAACCAAACTCCATATTCAGAGTCCTACACGGAATTCCAGATCGAGGTACCATAATAACAAGTAGCTAGTTAATAACATAGTCCAAAATTATCCAAAGCACTACTAAGAAACCCAGTACAAGTCCATTCCCATCGATAAACACAACAACAGATGAACATAATACCAATATTAATGTTTCTATTCTAGCGAGTCATCTGATTCCTAAATAACTTTATTAGTCCTGGAAATTGATTTATGTTAGTGAAGGGATTAACAGAAAATGCCTCTAGCAGTGATGATCAAAATTAAAAATAATTTCAAGCTAAAAGGAGGGCTGGTTGGTGTATGCAAGTCAATCTAAAACTCCCCAAAACAGATGTACTCTTGTAATGCTACAGTGATTCAGTTTTTGCTATGTATTCAGATTCGAGTATAAGTGAGATGCTTCTATCTTATTGAAATAAAGTAATTGTATTCATCCATATCTTTGAAGTTCCGCAGCCTCCGATTCTTGACTCACATACAGCAACTCCAACTGCCTTTTTTTCCCTTTGATTCAATCATAGAATTGAAAACAAAATACAACTATTTCCAACCAACCCTTGATCCCCTCTGCAACCATAATCCAATCTTCTCAAACCATTTAGTATTCTATTCTTATCCACCTCCACGTCACCACCTAAAACTGTGATGCTATGCTTGATTCAAAAGGTACATTTTCCATTAAGCAACTGACACAAACGCTGAAGAAAATCTATATCATGTAACAGGTGATCCAAAAATTTATTATTCCTTTCCATTCTTCTACAACATTCCATTCTTGTCTCCTCTACACATATCCCAAAAACAATACCAAAACAAAAACAAAACCAAGCCCAAAAATAAACCAGAATCCACTACTCTTCGTTAAAATGATGAGGAAATTAACATTCACAAAGTCAAAAGCAGCGAAGTGAGGGAACTACCATCCATAAAGCCATGAAAGGCCAAAAAAGCTCTCTCTTATCAAATAATCACTATATTCAACCAATAATCAGTACAACACGAAATTATATTGAAATCACCAATTAAGTCTTTCATAAAGGCGATGTATGTCAAGGAAATACCTGCTCAGATTGAATGTCATTGAAAAAACCATTATAATCGCGTGCATCGGAAGCCTGAGGTAGGCGATTCAATCTGGTCGGATAGGTTGCTGGAGCAGGAGAAGGTTGTTCATTGGAGGTTGCAGAATCCATCCATCCCACCGTAATATTTATTTGCTACTATAGTATTAAGATTTTTTAAACAAGTTCTACATAAGCAATTTCAGTCACTAAATCAGTTAAGATTTTTTGTTCTTACACAGAATAGTATCAACAAATATACAAAGCAATGCTTTTAACCTCTCTAGAAAGCATTTACTGAAAGTAGATACGTTCTAAGTTGATGATTTATAGGTTGTGATCATTGAGATTTTTTTTTCTTTTTTCCTTTTTTTTAGTTCACTAATTCAATTTTAGCAGTACAAGGATTTCATGATTGATTAAACCAATTTCATAACCCAGTTTTTTTTTTTTTTTTTGCTCTCTTTTTGATAGCTAAATCTCAGCTCACATGTGATCATCAGCTTAATTAATAAACATTAAATATGGATGATCCTTTAATACAGATGATGGCGCACGCTGGCAGCAGCCTATGAAAACCTATAAAAGGCGTGCAAAGCCTAACCCTAGCTCCCATGCTTTAATTTGGCATGTGGAAGATGGTGGCGAACCATCTTGGGAGTGGGAAAAATAGTCTAGGTTTAAGGTTATCATGGTAATTTCCAGCTTTGCTGGACAGGTCTAAATAGGATGTTTAAGTCCTATGAGTCTATTCAGGTTTCCAGGTATTGATGGAATTAATTAGTTATCTATTCCTATTTTGAGTCTTAGTCCTAGATTTAGTTCACTTATGCATGAATAAAATCTGAATTCTTCCAGCAACTATTGCTCTTGGCTTGTGTGATATAACCCAGCCTTTGGTGTGAAGCCAAGGAACCCTTATGTGTGACTCCTAAGAACCCACTAGTGCGACTCTAGTAGTCATTTTACTGTTTTCTGTTGTTTTCCTGCGATTCTGCTCACAACCAGACCTGATCCTTTACCCTCTTCCTCATAATTCTCTAAAAATCCCTAATTCTACCAAACCTAACCCTACCATAAACCCTAGATCACTTCCCCTAACCTGTCCTGCATCAACACAAATGACAAAATCTATAAGTAACTACTCCATTACCAGTATCAAAGAGATCAAGCACGCAATGGCTGAATATTTGAGCCAAAGATCAAAGCATATAACTAAATTCTAATTGTTTCAACCATAAGGGGACAAACAAACAACCATTTACATTTATATCAGTAGATATTTTTCGAGCAAAAAGATATATAAAAATCAAAATTTGATTACACATTTATACCCAGGAAAAGCTCTAGAATATTGCATTGATGAAATTACAGTAGAAGTACTGAGAAAGCAAACATACGAATCAGCTCAGGGTTTGATAACCAAGGGGCCCTTGCAATCCATCATTTCGCGTGTCATTGCGTCCTGTTATAGATGGCATCCACGGGAACAGTTTCCCAATTTCCTTGCTTAATATGCTTGGTCTCAGCTGCTTATCATTAATCCCAAATTTTGCTCTTTCAATAGCTTCCATAATGTCTTCCCTTGTCACAGTTTCACAGTCTGCAAAATCAGAGATTATACGTTATATATTACTGGCCATGGCGTTCTTTGCCTAGAAAAGTCTCTTTCCTAAGAAGAATGCATAAGATTATCAACAGACATTAAGATCATGAAAGCATGAGATATGCATGTCGTGTAAAAGGTAGGCTGGTTTGGAGGAGCCGCAATGATATCCTGAGACGGTGTTGAATTTAGCTAAAAGCTGGTCATAATGTTTATGGTTAAGTTAATACTAGCAGTGAAGGTGCTCGTATTGATTTTTAATTGAATTTCTTCACCTCATGCCAGGGACCTGGAATCTCACCATCTGTGTTGGGGGAGGGTTGGTTTATGGGTAGAGGAAGGGCTACCCCTACTGTATAGCCCAACTAACTGGATAAACTAGCATCACACAAGAAACATTGCAAAGTTGGTTCAACTGGCTTGATAGTGCACTAAGAGAAACTAGGATTGAATATGCTTCGACCTCACCTCTACGAGCTGCAAGTAGAGCAGCTTCATTGACTATGTTCGCAAGATCGGCACCTACAAAACCTGGGGTGAGAGATGCAACTAGATCACAGATAAGTTGCACGTCTTCCTCTAAAGGAACTTCTCTCAGATGTACAGCCAAGATCTTTCTTCTTCCTTCTTCATCTGGTTCTCCTACAAGTACCTTTCTTGAGAAGCGACCAGGGCGACACAGTGCAGGATCTAATGCTTCTGGTCGGTTGGTTGCTGCAATAACAACCACTTTCATGTCTGACTCAAATCCATCCATTTCTGTCAGCAGCTACAAGACCAAAGCCTATTTAGAATATGCGATAACCATAGGAACAGCAAAAAAGGTAATGATTTAAAACTGCATTACTTCAAAAAACTATATGAAGTTTCTAATTTAGGATAGAAGTACGTAAAAGATAAAAGGAAGAGAAAAAATGGCAACAATGAGTTGAAAGTAAATTAATTCTCAACATCAGAACCAAAAACAAAACAAAAACAAAAAAGGAAAAAATAAAAATAAAAATATTTTTTATTTATGACCATGAGTTTCGGCAATTGATAAAAGTGATCCGACTAATCAAATATTTTCATAAAGAATCAGGTTATAGCCTAATGATGCACATAACTTACTATCTCATCCTCTCAAATAGTTGTCTGTTTTATATAACAAATGCAGAACGTTAATAATTGAATGTTAGATTACCTGGTTCAATGTTTGATCACGTTCATCATTGAAGCTCCTACCACGCATCCCTCCAACAGCATCAAGTTCATCTATAAATATAATTGATGGTGCATTTTTCCTTGCTGAATTAAAAAGGTCTCTAATACGAGCGGCCCCTCTTCCAACAAATAGCTCCACAAATTCACTGGCAGAACATGAGAAAAATGGCACTCCTGCTTCGCCAGCCACTGCACGGGCCAGTAGTGTCTTCCCGGTTCCTGGAGGACCCACCAGTAATACACCTCTAGGTAGCTTTGCTCCTAGTTTTTTGTAGTTGATAGCTCCTTGCAGGCATGAAACTATCTAAGGAAAGATTGAAGAAACTTCACTAGCCACGAGAAATTTCGGAAAATTTGATTGTGAATACAAGTAAACTGTGATTTCAACTTGGACAAGATAAACAAATTGGTCTCATTGTAGAATTACAAAATAACTCAAGAACAGAAGAATTTCAGTTTCCCTATATATCGTAAAAATACACTAATTAAAAGAAACATCAACCACGCAAATTAACAGAACAATTGTACTAATATCCAATGACATAATTACGACCAGTTATTTGGATTTAAAAAGAATTAATCATCATGGTGTTTGCAGGACCATATATATATATATATTTACAAGCAGCAGCCATAGATAGTAGAGATATGAAATAGATCTTTCTTTCTTCGTATTTTGTGTGAACTGGGACTCTAAAATATTCTAGAGGGAGGAATTTGTTTTAAGAGTAAGGATTTTCCATGCCTACAGAAGGAGTTTATCGCTGGTCCATGCTTATATATACATTTCACCACATTGAAATATTTACAGTTACAAATCACTTATAGGGTTAGATCACCTCTATCCCTAAGTGGGCTAGGACTTACAAACCCCAGTAATGCCAGATAATTTGCGAAGTTATGAAAATTAGCAGCAGGTGAGTGAATATGTAGGGTAAAGCTTTGAATACTAGAGATGACCTTAAAATAACAATGAGAGAGAGAGAGAGAGAGAGGCTACGAAACAATCAGAACTCAATTCAGCTTTAAACCATTTTTATAAATGCAACCATACTTAGAATCTAGAAAAGCTTACTGACAAGAAAAATCTTCTAATAATAATTTGACTATTTCATATGTCTACCATAAACAAAAAAACAATGAGGTATTAATGAGCATAGAGGTTCATGAAGAAGAGATCTATCTACTATTGCTAATATGTTGAGCTTCAGTTAGAAATGATTGAAGATTTTAGGTTTGGCATGCAGGAGAAAAAGATACTTAAGGCAGAATCTTGTTGAAGTTTGGATGAAAGAAGAGATGGGATTCAGGATGAATTTCTCAATTGAGTGGAAAAAGGATTGACAAGAACAAGGTTGTAGGATTTCCAGAAAGGTGGAAGAGAGTTTGTGCTTCAGGGATTTATTAATTGAGGAGAAAAGAATGAGAACTTGAAGATGTGCAGGGGCCCCAAGAATAGTAAATAAAATAAATCCAAGGAATAAATTCACTAAATCTCATACTCAAAAATTAATAACTCTTATTAATCAAATCCAAAGAAATCTGAAGATTACAAAGATATATATAGACCAAAAACTCTCTATTTCCTAATAGGACTACAACTCATAAACTAGAGACAGAAAAAAAAAATTGAACCAATAAGCTACCCATATAACATTACTCCCATGGCCAAACAGTCTTCTGAGATGTCATGCCTCCTAACCGTCTTATTGAACTCATAGGTATATTTGATTTTAGGCCTTTAACAGATCTTAGAAGATGTGATTAAATTTGAAGTACAACTTCTAAGAACAAAGAGCACACATAGGAAGTGATTAATCATCCAGGCAATTAAAGATCAGAGAATTAGAGGAGCAAATAATAGATGCATTTTCTAGCTTAAGTTGCATTTAATACACAGCAACTCAGGGATTTTTTTTTTTTTGTCAAGTGTAGAATAGGTTCAACCAAGCTAGTGATATAACAATGTCAATAAAGAACAAAAAGTATGTACATGATGTAACTTCAGTAGGAGACACTTACCTCCATAAGCTCTACCTTAGCAGCATCAACACCCTCCACATCATCGAAGCAAACCATGTGATTATTGGGTTTCCGCTTTTTTGCTGGGCTATTAGCAGCAGATAGTTGACGATAAAGAAGCCACATCAATGGAGCTAAAGGGATCCACAGAGATATCACAGTTATGAAAATATTCCTCATTGACATCAATGCTGATTGAGGAGCAGAGCTATACATAGTTGCCTTTTCCCTCATCAAACTATAAAGAAATTTTTCATCACCATATATCCTTCTAGTGTAGTACTGCCACTCAGAAGTAGAAGCTCTAGGCCTTGAAAATCTCTTCAGTAAATTTACACTTACTGCTTGGCCAGTTCTTGCAAAATCATTTCTGGCAACCGTATCAGCCGCATCCTCACTAGGAAGATTTGACTCAGGCGCATTCTTGACCGAAATTTGACGATCTTCAACACTTCCAGATTTTGTGTTATAATATATACGACGAGATCCCTCTTCTATTAAAACATTGGAAACAGATCCACTCTGAAGGCTAGTTATCAAGTCCGAATATGGAACAACTTTTGGAGATGGCACTGCCGTCAGAAATAAGTAACATAGTCCCAATGTAATAGAAATTGAAATAGATATAGTCACTGTCTTTATATTCTTCTGCAAAAACGCCACAAAATCATTCAACATTGCCCTGACTGAAACCCTTCTCATCCTTCTCATTAACAAACGCAACCTGGGTCGCAATCTTAAGGAGAATCTCTTTCTAACAGAACTATTTTGTCTTCTTTTCCCTAAATGGGTTGTTTTATCTCCATTGTGTTCATCGGACAAAGCCCTAATTAGGCTGTTACAAGACAAGCCATGTTGAGACTTCCAGTTCTTACAAAATCCCAATGGGGGGACTCTACTTTTCCCACTAACCACTGAGCTACACCTAACATTACAGAACAGCCCACTTCTAGATTTGCAACAACCATTTAACTGCAGAGAAGAAAATGAAACAGAAGCATGACAGAGACCGCTGTATCTCCCTAATTTGCTTTTTTGCAACAGAAAGTCCCAAATTCTCTTGGGTACTCAATAAGGCCTTACTGCAAACAAAAGAAGAGCAAGCCATGTTTCTTATCCAACAACTGTAGCTATATATGTACAAATCCTAAGATAACCCAACAACAATATCTATTTAATGAAGGATTTTTCTTCCACCATTGATACATAACATAATAATCAAGCAAGTGACTGAAACTTGAAGAATTGGAAAATTGAAAAATACTATAGCTCAAGAAAGAACAGAACCGTGAGTGTGAATGGCGCTTCTTGGGCAGAAAAATGGGTACATAATACCTGGCTTTTTCAAAAGACTGGTAAATGGAGAAGAAGAAGAAGCAGCTGTGAGAGAGGAGTTATCTTTATCTTCATCAGGTAGAAGGAGAAGATATCTAGAGAAAGATCTAAGGGCTTATAACCACACGTGAAGCCAGATATGGCCCAATACATCCCTTGGATTTTGGGAGGCAACCCAGTTTTTTTTTTTTCACACATGTCCCAAACTTTTGAATATTGCCATTGGGTACATTATTCACAAGTATTCTAAAATTTTGCAAACACCCCTCCATTTTCAGTAATTACATTGACTCCCTAAATAGTGTTTTGCTATTGAGAAATTATAAGATAATCTTTGGAGTACCACATTATCATCATACTCCATGTCCAATTAAACAATGTCATGTCATTATAAAAAAAGAAAGACTAATTATGGTCGCCTTGTGGTTTGGAGGTAAAACACATAACCCATGAACCTCACTTGGTGACAAATGTACCCTTGTAGTTTGCACCGTTTGTTTTTTCTGTTACTTCTAACAGAAAATTTATTTCTCTTCACTATAATTTTTATTTAATACTAATTTTACCCTTTAAAAATAAAAATAAAGGCAAATTACAGATGATCTCCATGAGGTTTGGCCTTACAATACAACATAACCCCCCTAAAAGACGTTTCTTGAAATTTAACCCCCCTGAGGTTTTCTCTGTTTGTTATTGCGGTTAAATTTAATAGAATTAACATAAAAAGACACTTTTACCCTTGATTTTATTTCAAATTAATGCCACTATCATTTTTTTTTCTTTTACAATCCACCATGTCCAAAATCTACAAAAGCAAATGAAATTGGAATCTACCCGATCCAATTAAATGAAGCCCTCAAATTTTTAGTTTTTCCAAAAATTACACACAGAATAGAGGAAAAAAAAGAAGACGAATCAATAGATAGGAAAAGAAGGTGTTGTCCTTTCACGAGGTAAGATGCCTAATACTTTATACTAATAATATTTTCTTCGTTGGGTAGGAATATGGCGTATGCACACTATGAATATGCATTAGACTTCTCACAAAGCTTACTTTCCCCTGTGCTACTTCTTTTTTATTCAATGCTTAAGTGGATATATAGAAATGGTGGATATGGAGCTACTGGTCATCTCCTTTAATGTTTGCACAAAATGCAATAGTAGCAAAGGCAGAGGCAGAAATTCAAAGCAGTGGGGTCAATCTTAATATTTTTTTATTTTAGTGGGGTAAATTTTTCAAAATTTTTAACAAAATAAATAAAAATTAAAGGCATTTTGTAAAAATTTTAAAAATATATGGGTAAAATGTAGAATAAGTCAAAATTAAGTAGGGTTAAATGACTCCATAAACATCCATGTGGCTCCGCCCTTGAATAGTAGTTAATGAGTTCCTTAGGAATAGTTGGAGACATGTAAGTTCTTGAAAATTTCAAGGGATGCTTCTTATATGCTTTACTTTTAACAAAATTTGCTGATGTTTGAGTGTGGTGGTCAAGTCACCTAACGGTGGTGGCTGTCGGTGCAAGAAAAAAAGAAGAAAAAATAAAAGAGGTTCAATTTTTTTTCAAGGGCAAATTTGGTATTAGATGAAATTTTTTTTTAGAGAGAATGAATAGTTCTGTTATTAGATTTAACAATTTTGTCTAACGGAGGAAACCTCAGAGGAGTTAAATGTAAAGAAACTTCAGTTAGAAAGGTTCACAACCACAACGCTCTCTTCTTCGTAGATCCACGACCTCTCTATTCTCTTTCTCTCTCTAATTGCCATTAATGAAGAGCTCGTGCTTGATTTTGTCTTTCATGAATGGAATAGACAGACCAGAGCTGATGCTTGAATTTTGTTCCTCTCTCTATATTGCGCTCCGAGAAAGCAGCCTAGATGCAAACCCAGCTGGAGACTACTGGAGCCCTCAAGGATAAGAACAGTGGTGCGCTTCCCTCTCTGTTGCCAGAGCGACCCCACCTCCGCAACCTGGCTCCCGAGGCTCGCTTCCCTCTCTACCGCCACAATGAAGACAAGATCAACAACGCCCATCACATCTTCGCCTGGATCTACACTTCCCTCATGACCATCCAATCTCAATAGAAGACCCTGTGGATCGGCATCTTCCCATTCCACACAAATAAAAAATATATATTCTTCTTCTTCTTCTTGCGTTTTGGGTTTTACTTTTTAAAATTAATATTGGCATTATTTGAATTTTGGATAATGTGGTGGTTGGCACAACAAGGGTCATGTTCGGTGGTCGGCACAACCAGGGCCCTGTTCGATGATGGTGGACGTATTCTCCGGCATGCTAAAGGGAAGAACAAAATGAAAAACAAGAAAGAAAAAAAAAAGGAAGAATAAGAAAAATAAATTACTATTAAGTAAGATTAAATACCAAGGCTTCATTTGGATTAATTTGCTAAGGAACGGGAATGAGAATAAAAATTGTGTTTTGAATTATTTTGTTTTAAGAATATATCTACACATAATTCAAAGAGAGGGGGAATGACAATGAGAATTTCATTCCTCTTCTCTTAAGAGAAAATAAATGGAATGGAAAGGGGAATGAGGTCGGAAGGAGGGGAGTATATCATTCATAATCTAAGCACAAATTTAAGGTATCTTCACTCTTTGACTTTTATTTAAATCATTGTTTCTCATTCCCATTTCC
>JAYMTT010001106.1:0-10408 GCA_036898025.1 Hypseocharis bilobata
CACAATAGAAGCAAGAATGTTATCAAACTAGTTAAGGATAGGTACAGACACCCTAAAATATTACACTAAATCTTTGAATCATTTGATATTTGATATATTTGGAGTGTTTAAAATGGATGCCAAGATTCTGCAGTCAAGAGTCGGTGTGAGTTTGTTCATATAACATTATTTCTTTTAGAGGCGCATGTGTAAATTTAAAATTCTGTAATTTTAGGTTCATGAAGATAGTCTAAATCCAGTAGACTCACCAGACCCATAACGCCAAGCCCTAGCTTTTCTGCTCTTTAGAGCAGTAAGCAGAAGCCCAAATGACAGAACCAAAGCAAACATCCCATTTGCAAACCTCCAAGAAGGTATAAACTCCGTTAATTTGGGATTCTCTTGTTCTGGTATGCGGAACTCTTCCACAATTCCCTGTAAGACAAAGTCAACATGAAGAAAATAATTACATTTGCTGAATCTGTTAGTTAATGGACAAAACTGAAATAAACAGAATCGTCAGTCGGTCAGTCAGACGAGCTAGCTAGGATAGGAAAATTTAGTTACAGCTATTCTTACCTTAATAGCTTGCTGCATGAATAGCATTGCTATAAGCAGTCCAAATAGTTCACCTGCTACACGGGTAAAGCGATTGATAATGGAGCAAGCTCCCATGATAGCCATTAAGAAGAGCAAGATTGAAGTCCACACGCAAACCCTACAAAAGCAAGTGATCACACTTCCAAGCTTTATTAAATAGAAGAGCAGAAGTTGAACAAATAATTTTGGAAGAAATTAAAAGCTCACCATCCAGTCCATGCTAAGAACAGATTACGACCCAAATCTGGCCTCTCTTTAGCAAAATCGAACATGAATGTGTACATAATAACCGTTGGCTCAGCAACTCCTAATATCAGCAAAGGTTGGCCTCCAATGATTGAGTGTATAATCCCACAAAGTCCGGTGGATGCTAAGGTTTGGACTGCTGTGAGAACTCCCTCTGCAAGTACCAGGTGGATTTCAATTTGATATGCATTAGATGATTATTAGAATTAAATGTGTGCCCTTCAGACTTGTTTTGTTATCAAACTTCTATGTTCATTACCTGTATTTCTTTCCAGTTGTTCACCAAATGAGATGACAGGAATTGCCGAAGCAAAAAATATGTAGGTGGTGGGAGCCAAAATCCTGAAAGCAATATATTTTTGTCACCTTGAACATCAACCCAACACAATATATATGGTTGTTGCATGAAGATATGAAAAGAAGAGTCTATACCTTAAGCCTGCCTTAAAACCACCAGTCCAATCTTGCTTGTAGCATATCAATCTCCTATTGAGATCATTCTTAATTCCATGGACAGGTACAAATGTCTCTTCCATGCTCTCTCTATCTTATCTAATTCTAAGTAGAATTCAGATAATGCGTATTTGTCCTGCTTTACTGTCTTCTAAGAGAGAAGATTCAAGATGGCAAAGAGCCTACGGATGGCATTGGACCCTAGTCATGTCTAGGAATGAGATTTCCGCGGGAAGAACTCTATAGTTATATGGAATAATCAAAAGGATTACATAACTTTAATAGGTAATACAAAATATAAATAAGGAATTCAGAACAGATAAATGAAACTCCTCTCCTATCAAAAAGATGAACTTAATTTTTTTACGGGATATCACACACAGAAATTTAGGCATCCAGATTAACTACATGAAAGCTAGGAAGCAAGATGCATAAAACATAAATCTAATTTACATGATTAATTCAAGGAAACAAAATTAAGGTAGAATGAGGGGGGAGCAACTGATAGGTTGTTGATCACTTCTGATAAATAATAGCTGTGTGGTCTGCTAAGAGAAGAAAGAAGAGGTCCAAATATATAAGCTTGAAAAAGGGGTCGAAAGTAGCTAGGGAAGGTAGGTGTGGTATATACTGCGCACAGGGAAGACAGCTGGCAGGTCTCAACTCAAGGGAATGAAATTGAACCTCATTTTCTGCACAAGGAAAGGAAATGCAGATCCTCTACCTCTTTGACTTATAATTGGGCCATATGTCGGCATTACGAGCATACGTTCCTACCATGGAATTTTAAAGTCTAGAGAAGAGAATATTAGCTTTAAGTAGGATCTTTGAAGACACTAGTATTAGTATATGCAATGCAAATACGCATCAGCCATTAATTTGGCTGTCATGTCAAGGATGTTACTTGTACTGCAGAAGTGCAGTTCTGGAATGTCAAATAATTCAAATATATATAATTTTTTTTGAGATTTAAAATGAAATTTGAAAATATGTAAATTCTAGTTTGACCTTAGCTAAAATATTTAATCATCTTAATTTGTTGTTTAATTAAGTTTCCAGAGGGTTGACAGACTCAAACCTAAGCTGAGAGCAACTGATGTCAAACTTAACACTGTAAGCATTATTGTAGAATTGCTGTCCCATGTGGTTGGAACAACTCATTTTCGCTGTCTTCCACTCTCCTACTTCACTCCCTCATCTTATGTTAGTTCATTAAATATGTATAAGAAATGCATATTTCATGTCCAATTTAGCTGCCTAAACTTAAACTTAATTTTCTGCTAGTTTCTAGTTCGAAAGCTGTTGTGCCATGGCTCTAAACACAGCAGGGGCTGAGATGGGTGATCCATGACAGATACAGGGCAATAAAACATAGGAAATATGGGAGCAAAAGTTTGATAATTAAGCAACAAGTCTCTTTGACAAGTTTATGAATGGAAGGTAATTAAAGAAAGTCTAATAAGTGATACTCAGTAGCAAAATTCAATCACCATATGCATTATTCATGTCCTATAATTACAAATTGCTGAATGCCTTCCCACCCCGTCTTAATATTATTGGCCACGAATTTTCTAGAGAAAAAAATTTAAAGAGAACTCAAATGATGATATTATTGTTGGCCACCACCATCATCATTTTTTCATCACTTTCTCCAACTTTAATTATAATAAATAATTACTTACAAAAGAGAAAGATGAGAAAGAGAACTACAAAAGAAGAAGAAAAATAACACAAAAAACAAATGGAAAAGAGCTCCCTTTAAAATCTTATATCATGATTAGCTTAATTTAATTAAAAGTCAGCATTACTTTCAGATGCAAAGGAATCTACTACTTTGTGACAACAAAAATATACATAAGTATCAACCAGTAACCAACCTTCTATGTACAATTCTTTTGCAGAGCCAACATTTGTTATCCCATCCCCAGTCCCACTGAAGTGTGTACATAATCATGCAGAAAAAGTTATGGTATGCATGCCAAATAATATTCAGAACTAACTAATGAAATTGCTAATAAATTTATTTAGTGCTAATAATAGAGCTTTTCCACTATTTAAATGGGTTCCGGACAATAAAGAACAAATTATATACAGAATATCACTTCAATGCAATTGGCACCATTTTGGTATTGCTGGTCAATAAAATACATTTGTAGTAGTTCTTTCTTTTCTTCATTTTTTTTTTGTCTGCTAGATCAATTATGTCGGTTGAATTATTGATTGGAGTTTATGTATACGGACATATTGATGACAAGGGACGTCCACAATCTAAAGTTCCTGTATTTTACGTTTTCCTTTAGGACTTTCCAGACAGATGTCCAAAGCTTTGGACATGGATGAACGGGAGGATTCATTCAACTCTTAACACTTGAAAACAATAGAGGCTAAGAATAGAGTTTTCAAAAGTAGAGAGAAATTATAACTATTAGGAATTGCCAATTGAAATGATTTTGTCTCGCACAACACTTTGTTCTTTCTTGCTTATTATTTCAGACAATGTGCGCCAAAGACAAAATCACCCATCAAGTTTCAACGAAAGCCAGATCCTATTTATCATTCTCAATCTCAACCATTGACTAAATGTAGGACCCCTATATACTTATTGGAGTGCAGAGTGTGACCTTACATGATTTATTCCCATACTCACGATTTTGGTTTTATAAGATGAACTAACAATTGTGCGCAAAACAAGTAAAGAAAACACAGAAACAAACAAACAAACAAGCAAGCTCTCCACTCACTAGTTCTCTAGGGTTGGCAACAATTCATGCTAATGGTTCATAAATGGATTACATCAAATTACACAGTACCCATCTTATTGAAGTTAGAGAAATGTCACTCTCAACAAGTACTAATTAATCCACTTAATTATTTGTTCAACAAACACAAGTACATACCATGAGATCTCTAGTCACTCACTTTGCTTGTAATGTTATTTCTCTATAATTTTTCAAGATCCAAACTTTAACCCTTGTTAAATACCAATCAATCAAGCACGCCATAGTTGGTCAAGAGAAACTCGAGGTGTAGAATAATGTGCAGACAAGATGCTCGTTGCAACCAGACGATTTGCAGCTTCAGTATAGTGAACTCCATCCCAAATTATGGAGCGGGAGACATTGCTACATATGCTGTAACCTGGTTGCCCGCAGGTTGCTTTGACATTGTAATTGTTTGGTGGCCCTCCATAGCCGCAACAAGCCATTAGTGGATTCTCAAAGCCTAATCATCAGAAAAGTTACAATTAAAAAAATTAACCCACATCCACCCACATGTTAATTAAACATAGCAAGCATATCATGAGAAATTAAAGAGAGAAGAAAGAAAGAATTTGATACCATATTTTTGATACTTGGCGAAGAGATTGTATTTGATGGTGTAAACGTCAACATAAACAATGGTTGCATCTTTGAGAAGTGATCTCATTTCTTTGCAGAGTGCACGTAGACCTTTATTGAAGGCTTTAGCAACATCATTATGCACGCGAAGACACCCGATTCGATCAAGATCCTTCTCAGTATGGGGATGCAATGCCAGTTCTTTGGGTGAACACCCCATTGGACCGGTGTTGTGTATCCAGAATTTTCTGCCACCATATAGATATATGTTCTACAATACATACATACATACATACATACATTTTAAATTAATTTTCAAATTTGAAAGGATTAGATTAAAGCCAAATTAGTAGTAAATTAATGAGAAAACAAAGATAAATAAAAGTCTCACTTGAACAGCTGATTGGATTTCTTGTAGGAAGGATGAGATATTTGCAACAGCTGGTGCATAGGTTAGGTTTGATGCATAGAGAGCAAGCAAGAGATCGTTCTGTCCAATGTCAATCATGTAAACTGCCTTGCGAAACTCAGCTTCGCCGCCCAATAATGCATAGTCTCTTAATGTGCTTTTGCTTTGTGAGGCTATGAGTTCCAGAGAGCGATTTTTGAAGTGAACGAATTGGCGAACTTGAATACTTAGCACGAAGGGTACCAATTTGGGGAGAGTGGTAGCACCAGCCACCGCAAAGTTCACTCCACTGGTGAAATTTGGGGCCAATGAGTCCAAATATGGGCTCAAAAATGGCAATTTCAAGTGTTCACCTACAAAATACACATGATGATGATACATACTTGTTACTACTTGCACATTCTAGCTTTTAGTAAGTACTAGTATTTAGTTAAAGAAAAAATAAATAAATAAAAATGGAGACTAGTTAATCATCATGAATTAATCAAACAAATTAAGAAAATTCAGGGGAATTAATTGGAAGGAAGTAGGGTGAAGTGAAGGGACTCACAAAAGAAGTCGATGATGAGTCGACCGTCGCCAAAGCGGCCAGTGCCTCTGTGGAAAAATGTGACACCATGGGGAAGGCCAATAGGAAGTCCGGTGCCTGCAAGTACTCCTCCGGTGTCGGAGTTGGAATCGCCAAAGTTAATAAGAATGGGTCTGCTTGTAGTGTCAGCACTAGTACTAGTACTGCACATAGTCACAGTAAACATAATGCATATGATGGATATAGTAATTACGTTCCACGAAATTAACATGTTACTATTACAATTACAATAACCCATCCTTCCTCTCTAGTCTCTTCTCTCTGCAATCTATCTTCCTCTCTACCTCTCTAGTCTACTTTACTATGTTTTACAAATCCATCGCCATTTTAAGGAAGATGTGGAATTGGATTAGCCTTTTAAAAAAAAATTATGCTTAGACTTTGACCTCATATATTAAATTAATTTTTTTTCATACACTTCACCGTGGCATGATTAATTAATGTAATTAAGATCTTGAAATTCAAATCTGAAACCCAACTTGCGTTGCAATTTGCAAGTGCTTATGGATGGAACTGCAAAGAATCACCTCAAGATTAAATAAATACTATAGTACTAATATGACTTCTCATAGTCGTAGTGGTAACTGGTAAGTCATGGCATGTGCAGTAGTACCTAGCTTGGTGGCGGTGTCCGATGAGTTGACCCAGCCATGAATTAGTACTGTAACTCTGTAAGTTAGTATATTCGTCTTTCACATGATAATCACATGCATGCATGCATGCATGTCCACTTGCTCTGGAAATCGCAGAATCACATAAAATAACAAATGGATTCTCGAAACCTGTTATATACATCAGATTAATAGTATTAAATATTACTACTAATTACTTATTAAAAAAATATATGCAAATTGTATAATATATTACTATACTTGCTATAAATCAGAGAAGAGGAAAGGGATGGAAAGGGATGATGCATGAGAGACAGTGGATGACTAAAAAATAACTACTCATTCAAGGTATCCAACTCAAAACCAATTGACAATGAATGGAGTAACCTATAACTCATCTTGTTTATGAATTAGCCGGAGTCCTCACATTTATTCGATGTGAGACACTTAACATATATCAAAGAAATATAGTATATATATCTCATTAAAAATGAGTCATATTTAATATTAATATTATTGGCAAGTTTCCTCCTCAGTCCAATCCCTTCTTCTTTAATTTTCTGCACTGATGGTATTGAGGAATGAGGATGGACATTATGACGATAATAATGGTGGGGGGCTCTGCTTCTTACTATTTTTGTATTTATTAATTTTTTGCAAAATTTGGTCATTCAGTTTAATTCCATAAACTATAATATATTTAATTTATAAATATGCTCATGAAGATTTGTCCCAATTTAGTTCTTGATGAGACCAATATCAAAGATGCTTTTAGATGAGTGAGCAGTTTAGTTCTTCTTCTTCTTCCAATCACATGGACCTTCCAATCTGTCTTGACCCAGCCTTAGATTGGGTGGGCCTGTACATAAAGCCCACATAAGTTTTCATTCATGGCCCAGGCCTTATCCAAATAGCTTGACTTCATCAGGGTGAGGCTTACTAAAAGCCTTTTTATTTATTATTCTATTTATTAATTTAAAAAAAAATTCTATTCTACTAGTAATTTTATATCTGACGAGAGATGACTGATGACACAAAAGTTGAAGTCAAGACCGAAAGTGATGCTTAGAAAAATAGAGCCCAAGAGGCAATGCCACTCTTAAAAAAAAATTAACTTTATGGTTATAGATCCCATTGGTCTACAAATTACATCATTAAAATAATACTAAGAATTTGTACACTAGTAGGTGTTGAAATCAAAAATCAGAATCAAAGTTTAGTAGGTCACAATCTCTTTTGTGACTTTGTCCCACCACAAAAAATAAAATAAAAATAAAGATAAAAATAAAAATCATATTTCTTCATCAACAAGAAGGACCCATCTCATATCTTTTCATAGTATTGTATAGTATGTTCTTTTTTTCTTTGCCCCTTCATGTTAGGTCTAGGTGTAATGCACCTTCCCTATACATGTCTAGTTGATTGACACTAAACATATATTCCATGAACCAATTAGTCACATAATCCACCACACACATGACACATGACACACTAAATAAAGCTACTTTTTGTCCAATTTTGTTAGCAGCAACTCATGATGCCTCCATATATCTTTTGTTAGGTTGTCTGATTTTTTTTTTCCTTTATTAGAAATACATTATATTTTTTAATCCATATGTAATTGAAAAATATATTTGTAAGGAATAATAATACTAATAAAACAATTCTGTTATGTTCTATTTTTGAAATATCTCAATCTTCTATTAGGTATAAAAATGTATGATTTTTAGGGTTAAGGGTTTTGAAGTATCTCTGTTTTTGGTTGAATATAAAAATGTATAATTGATTATCTGGGTTCTCGAATATCTATATGATTTTTACGGGTTTTAGATTTTGAAATTATCTCTTTTAATTGGATCTGAAAAAAGAAAGATTTTCTTTTTAAAAGGTGTTGGGTTTGAAATACCAACTGTTTTTCAAGATGCACTAGAATATATATACCAATGAGCACCAACCCAAATTTTCATGCCAAACTGAGAATCTACAAAGTTTAACATGTTTTTCAATTCATATTTGGTCACTTCCGAATGTAGAACCAAATTTGAGTTTATGGATGTTAACCGTCAGACCTGAATTAGAATCTAAACCAAACCAAATCAATAATCTTTGGTTCAGTTCAAATCTGTTTATTTCTCAACTTGAAATGCCAAGGCCAATTTAGATCAATCTAATAATATTAAACCAATGGGAGAATCCACTACTAAAGCAAAATTTCATACAAGATATTAATCAAACCAAAAATTATGGGTAGAACCAGCAAGGTGTCAAGATGAGAACTGAGAAGGCTACATAAGGTACATTTATGGCTCCCTTATGACGAAAAGATACAAGGGATATGGTAAAAAGAGATTCGAACGTACAAGGGTGCTATATGGCACAGTGTTGCTAATCACTTCAAACGAGTTCGAGTCTGAAATCAAGAGACGGCTAATGGCTACATAATGGTAACAAAGGAGAATTTATTTATCAAAGAAAAAAAAAACAGAGAACAAATTTCTTTGTTTTCAAGAGACAGAAAAGCTTAAACCAATCTGACCAGGTAACTCACATCAGCTCTAAAACAATGGGAAGGCGGTAGCTTTGCATATTTTCTTCTTCATTTTGAAAGACAAAACTGGAACCCTCCTTAATATCCTGTAAATAAAATGGAGATACAGAACTTAGTCAGAAAACAAATAAAGCGAAATAACAATCCTGGACAACCAGGGGCCAAAGAAGAAAATTTTGAAGGCTCCAACCTGTCTTGAGAGTTTACTGCAAATGGAGCCAAAACAGGTAACAAGATATTAGGCTTTGCATTGTTTTTGAATACTTAGTAAGCTAGTTCGAGCTAAGAAAATGATTAAAGAAATGAAATAGTCATACAAGTAGGAACTAAGCAATTGAGGAAGATCATTCAAGTTACGCATATTGTAGAGTTATATATTTGAAAGGAAGGTAACATGAGATCACAAAACAGCCCTGCAAATCCTAAACAAGGTAGATAACACTAATAATTTTTTTCTCCTGGGAAACACATAGAATCAAAAGTTCTTACATTCAATAAGTATCATTTTTCCAGGTTGGTTTTTCCAATTTTATTTCATCAACAAACAGTAACATTGAAGAAAATTGTCCAAACAAAAACAAACATGACAGATGAAATACTTACGCTATTCTAAAGAACATCACTTCTTTATGCTTGATCAACTACTAGAGCATGGAACAAGAAAATAGAGAGAGACATTGCCCGAGAAGAATGACATACCATCTGCCCTTGTTTAGCGCATTTCTTTATCTCAACAATTAGTTTCTCTTCTTATTTTCCAGCAGAAGCTTTGCATAGAAAACCAAGCTTTTCATTTCAGTACCATAACTGCAAGTTATGGATGACAGAGCCGTGGTTTGACTGAGTAAGGCTCCTGGCAGTGATGCGAGGTAAAACATTAGCATGCAAATCCATCACATTCAAAAAGTGTAGAAAATATCACAAATGCTTTATATATGCTACACCGGATATCCTTATTAGTCCAGGCCAAACTCAAGAAGTAATATACTCTCAAGTTGTCAGGTATTGCCCCCACAATGTCCAAAAATTCCATAAACAAAATCGATGTTTTAAATGCTTTTACTCATGCTAAACCTAGATGAAACACGATCTCCATAGAGGTTAGCTTTATCATTGTACAAATTCATTCACAGTGGTTCCAGTTGTCAGTTGAGAGTACTAATTCAACAATAAGTCCAGTGGTTCCAGTTGTTAATCACCTGAAATTAATACTTCCCCAATTATAACATTGATTGAGAAGAAAGTGTTATGGATATTTCTAGAACTCTCATAGCAATTTGGCACCTTTTCACATTCCATTAATTTCATGGGATTAGAACTTCACTGTTCCTTTATATTCTAATTTCCACTTTCTTAAAACCTAAACCCATAAATCAAAACATTCAAAAAAAAAAATTTACATAAAGCAAACTCACAACATGAGAGACATTAATCAATATGATAGAGTACTTTACTTCATTTGAAGCTAAAACTGATCATAATTTTTATAAATAAATAAAAATAAAAAACAGCAAAAATGTGATGATAGAACAATGAAAAGAAAAATCGAAAAAACCTGTAGGAGTTGGCGCTGCGCAATTCACGGCGGAGCAGATCGGAGGAATGGAGATCGCGGCTGGCGAGGGGGGGGCACGG
>JAYMTT010001107.1:0-10404 GCA_036898025.1 Hypseocharis bilobata
GGCATCCACGTGCCATCCACGTGGCATCCACGTGGCATCCACGTGGCATCCACGTGGCATCCACCTTTTCCCCAAATTGCGTAGTTTTAGTAGTAATAGATAAGATAAATAAACCACGTGTGATTACTGATTATTATAGCACTAATCATTAGTTACACGAAAATCAACACAATCTTTGTTTCTAAAACGGGTAAGAGTAAAGACCAGTTCCGTGCAACACAACCACAACCCAAGCGCTCTTATCGGTATTGTTCACCACGCGCGTCTCAATTGGTCCGTGTAGCGCAATATCTAAGATCGCGAGTGGTCAGATCTCACCCCGTCCGTACAAGAGGAAAAAGAAAAAAAAACAGTGTAACTGGATCATCGAACACACGATCTCGACGGATTTTTCGGAGATTAAAACAACGTGTGGCTAATAGAAGAACACCAGTGTTCGCCAAATACTCCTATGTGACCCGACTCAGTCACTTGCCAAATTTTGTGTAATTTTTTTTATTTTTTTCTGTGCGGTTCGGCACTGGGATCATGACACGTGTCCGGTTGGGTCCACCATATTGCGGGACCGGTCTGACGTGGCGGGATCTTGGTCGTGGGTGCTGGGAGGATTTTTGTAAGACTGGCAATTCTCCAAAAGGGGATTCTAATTCTATCCACATGGGTCCCGCAATGCCCACACACACACATCTCTGTTAGTTTTCTTCTTCTTCTTTTTCTTCTACCCTTTCGTTGATCAGATCCTTTTTTCTTTTGTGATTCCGAGGCAACCTTCTATTTACAGCAGATTCTAGCTTTCACAATTTCACATTTTTCTCTGCTTTCTATCTTATTTCAGTGGAAAGTTTGATTTTTTTTTTTTTTGTGTTTTTGGTTTCTGGGTAGTGGTAAAGTTTGTGTTTTTTTGCAACAAATATCATTTGTTGTTGTCTGAACATTGAATTTATGAGGTGGGTTTGCTGTTGGGTACTTGTAAATTTGTGATTGTGGACCCATCAGTTTATGTGCTCTACCTGTTTGATGAAAGTCCCCAGTTAAAAAAAAAATCTGTTTTTTTGAAGTGGGTTGATCTTGGTTTCTTGATGAGAATGAGATCTTGCTGCAAATTTAGTGAAAAATTTAGTTTATGTGAGTGGAAATTGTGGTGAAAAGGGGTGAAATAGGGAGTATGAGGGGAGGAAAAGATGAGGAGAAGGTGATGGGTCCAATGTTTCCCAGGCTTCATGTGAATGATACAGAGAGAGGAGGGCCAAGGGCACCTCCTAGGAACAAAATGGCTCTTTATGAACAGCTTAGCATCCCTTCTCAAAGGTTCAGCTCTGGATCAGCAGCATCCATGTTGCCTCTTCCGCCCGGCAATGGCGGCAGCTTGGTTCCTTCTACATCATCCTCAACCCATGTGAGTGTTAAGAATTTTTGTAGGCTTTTGTGAATTGTCATCCTTTTGGTTTGGCTATTTGCATTTACTTTGCTTTTTGATTAGTGTATAGGAAATGATCCAAGTCCAGTGTTTGTGGTCTGTGTTGTTTGAAATTATGGATTTGGTATTAAATGGTGCATCGAATGAATTTCTCTTAAGGAATGCACTTTTTAATGACCTTGTTATGTGTTATGCCCCCATCTGCTCGGGCTTGTTTATCCTTGTCTGTAAAATTTTCATCTAGGAGTGACGGTCTCTTTGAGATTTTATGAAGAATCCACTCCTAAAGTAGTGCTGGGGTTGAAGTGGTTTCTATAATCAACTGCTTATGCGTGTATAAATAACATACTATTTAGGAAATTTCAGTTCCTTGTACCAATATGGATGCCATGAGAAATGCCTATATATGGTTTCACATGTGTGTCAGTTATCTTACTTCTGTGCTATTTTATGTTGCTTTGGATTTAAAAGAAGTGGCTCTAAAATTGTAGGGTGGTGGCCGTGATAGGAGTCCATTTACCCCATTCTGCCACTCTCCTGCACCTTCTCATTCAGTGGAGAAGCTTCACTCTTATTCTTCCGGTGGGGCTAATTTGAACAGTATGATGGCAAGTCATGAGTCCATGAAGCAACCGGATTATCAAAGTTTAAATGCCACAAGGCCATTGCCATCAATTGCTAAATCCCATTCATTTCAACCACACAATTTTTCCAACTTCAGGAACCCTTCCCGTAAGAGGCATGGGGGTGAAGATGTTGTTGCAGTTCCAACCTTTGCCCAATCAGGAATGGTTTCAAATTGTACTAATACCCAGCACAACAAAGATCGGGAACAATTCCCTCATTTTATCATGAGCCCTTCAATGCAACTTCAAGCTGCTGAAAAGCATATGAAAGGAACGGGCATTGTAAATCCAAAGTCAAGACAACATGTGACAAACCAAACTGGAGAGAATCCCAAAGTGTCCCAGCCAAGACAGCATGCTCTTGAAAGGTGTGTTTCCATCCCGCCAACTAGAGATAAGATTTTGGTGGAATCAAATTCAAGCCTTTCAACTAAAGATAGGAGTTATGAGTCATTAAAGAGACCACATGTATCTTTAGATCAGAAACATAGAAGCTTAGTGGATACTGTAAACAAAAGAAATGGTACTGATGCACATTTACGTCAAGAGTGTGTCATTTTGAGAGATCAAACAACCCTTAGAGTTGACAGTCTGGAGGATTCCATGAAAGGTATAGTTAGGGGAAATGCTCCAAAGGTGATAAGTGAAACGTTTTCAAGGCCATCAGCTGGAGATAATAATGGTCCTAACCGGAATGTGAATGGCAGTGAGTGCCGTGAGGACAAGGAATGTGGATCTGTACCTTTGAGAGAGGCAGACAGAGATAATGATATCTCAGATTCTTCGATGGTGGATTCCATATCTGCTTTGGATATATCCCCTGATGATGTTGTTGGAGTAATAGGTGAGAAGCATTTCTGGAAAGCTAGAAGAGCTTTTGTCAAGTAAGTTTCTCTTTCCTGGTCTTAGGTTTCTCTTTCTGTTGGCTGCTTCGTACATTTTCTGCAACTTATGAGCATCAAAATCATAGAATCTGCTGTATCTTGTTAAGCGTATTGCATATATCCTGTAATTTATTGCATGAACATTGGTTTGTTTATTTGCATCTAGTTATTTTTGGAGGAGCACTCAGAGTCTGCATCATTTTGGTTCCGTTCTGACGTTTTCTGTAGGGCAGTGCGCATCATTCTGCAAGATTGTGAAATTTTGAGTATTTGATATGGCTGTTAGCTGTCACACCATTTAGTGGAATGCAGAGACCTTAACGGCTTAACATTTTTAATCTTTCTATTGGAAACCCCATATTCTGCTATTGAGATGTGTGTTGGCTTTGTTTTGCTACTTTTGCATCTTTAGAGTTTAGATTCCAGATATATCAACTGATTAGAGGCCTGGGTTGATTGATCAGAACCACCTCGTTTCTGCTGCGTTCTTTCTCCTTCTGTGTCAAAATATTGTAACTTTTTTTAACAGATAGAGAGTCTGAACTCAGGTTGCTTAAAGCCTCTTTTCCTATATTTGCATTATTTGGTGCTATTTCCATGTTCGTACGAAGACATCCAACTTTTCTCTTCATCAATATTGTCTTCTTTTCTTGGTTAAATATTACCTAGTAGTGCTTGATCTGACTTCTATGCAACATTTTTCAGTCAACAAAGAGCATTTTCGGTGCAAGTATTTGAGCTGCATAGACTAATAAAGGTAAGCTCCTTGTTGCTCGGTCAGTCTGCTCTATTTGTTCACTGCAATGATGCATATCTTTGTTTCTCTAATCCTACTTATATGGAAAGATAATCACAGTTTCCCCAAAACATTGGAACAGGTCCAAAAATTGATTGCTGCATCACCACACGTACTGCTAGAACGTAACCTTTCTCTGGGAAAGCCTTCCTTGAAAGGCTCACCAATGAAGAAGTTGTCATCCGAGTCTATTCTAGAACCTTCACCAGTTATTGTTAAACCAAGAAATGGTTCTCAAAAGCCAAATTCTGAAACTGAATGTGCGGGTGAGAATGCATTTGGGAAGCTTCCTCTTCCTTTTGTCAGTGACGATACCAGTAAAGGGCCCGTTTCTCAGCGATCAATGTATGCGCCTTATTCAGGAAATCAACCACCTCCATCCCTAACTACCAATGCCAAGTCATCTCCCTGGTGTTTCCACCCACCACCCGGAAATCAGTGGTTGGTTCCTGTTATGTCCCCTTCTGAAGGATTTGTTTACAAGCCCTACACAGGAGCCGGCCCTCCAAATGCAGGTTTCATGACACCAGTTTATGGCAACTATGAACCTTTGAACCTAACTCCTAGGAACGGGGACTTCTTGAACACAGGTTATGGTGTTTTGGCTTCCCACCAACAAGGGATTGGAATTCTTCCTGGCACCTCGCCTTTGGCTCAGGCCTACTTCCCACCATATGGCATGCCCATTATGGCTCCTTCCATTTCTGGTTCAGCAGTTGAACAGGTGAGCCCTTTTGCTAAACCTCAATCAGATGGGCATGAAAACCAGTTGTCGAACGTGGACATAAACCTTCCAATTCCCCGCCAGAACTCGTGTAACATGTCGAGCCAAATGAGCCGAGCAATTTCTTGTCGTGTCGGGAAACAAGCATCAAAGGAGAGTGAGTTGCAGGGTAGCACTGCAAGTAGTCCCTCTGGGAGGGTCAATGGGGAAGAACTCCCTCTTTTCCCCATGGCATCTGATCTAAATGCTGAACCTCCTAACAGCGAGCAGCCCGCAAGGGTGATTAAGGTTGTACCTCACAATCCTAGGTCAGCGACTGAATCGGCAGCCCGTATTTTCCAGTTTATACAAGAAGAAAGGAAACAGTATGATTAGTGTTTGTTATCACATATAACTTGTATCTAGCAAGATATACCAAGAAAGAGATCATGTTAAAATATTCTATAAAGTGTCTGATATTTTTGCATTTGTGAGTATATTTCAAAAGGGTACCATCATTTGCTGTTGCCTCCTATCAAAAAAAAAAAAGAGTGCTATTCTTGGATTCATACAACTGATATTGTCTGAGAGAGAGAGAGAGAGAGAGAGAGAGCGAGAGAGAGAGAGAGAGCTGCTGTTAGATTCCAGAAACATTTTCTGGGTTTGCTTGTGTCATTCAGCTTGTCAAAACTCAAAATACATATCCAATGGCAGTATTCATACTTTTGGTTCCACAGGGACAAACTAAGTTGAACTACACCAGTTAATCTTAATTTACATAATTAACACAAAGAATCATGATCATAACCGAGTTATTACAATTGCAGAAGCTGCTTGAAGCCTTGAATGCATGCAAATGGTGATGCCAGCATTGGCAGGCTTTTGATGATGATTTCTCTTCCAGAGCTACTCACAAAACTAGATCTGGTAAAAGCTGGAAACCAGACGACCATTATAAGAGGGTATATTTTTCCAATTGCTTTAGCGATACAATGTTGACTAATATTTCGGCCAAGCTTTTTGTACCCTAAAAAAAATGTGAAAGCAAAAAACTGAGATAACAGGAATACAAGGATAGTGTCAATGGCAACATCTAATTAAAATGAAATTTGTCGCAGACCTGAGGAGCTTCTGAACCTTGGAAGAAAAGGGCCGGGGAAAGCTACTAAAGGATCAACAGAGCTCTAATAGGCAAACACATTCAATATGTGGAGTGTGAGGGAACATGTCAACCGGCTGTAAGCTTTTCAGTTTGTAACATCCTTTAATATTTTGCTCTTCCTGCACCAAGATCAACTTCGATTTTTAGATGATAGAAAATAAAGGGAAATGAGAACTTTAAAAGAAATTAGGAACTTAGTTCTAAGATTGATGCATACCACGCCATGACAAAGGTAATCCAGGTCACGTGCACATGTGGCAGGATTACATGATACGTAAACAATGCGTCGGGCCCTGAGCTTTAGCAAAAAATTGATTAACTTCATGTGCATTCCTGGACGATTGGGATCTGAAGTTTTTGACACAATTCCAAGTGAAGATTAGACATTAAAATATTTTCCAGTGACATATCAACACAGCATTTTGAGTTGTCATGCTGCACTAAACCCACTCTTGCATTTCAAAAATAAATATTTACAGCATAAAATAAATGCATTTCAAACACATTTCGAGCCATATACACATTTCAGGGCCAATTTGCTAAAATGTGCATGCAATTTCAGAAGAAGAAACACATTTTGCATCAAGACGCACAAAGACAGCTAAAAAGAAAATCTACTGTTTCAAAAGATAGTTTATAATAACAAGTCTCAAGAATGCAGTGATTTTAGAACTATACAAGTCGGTAAACAAAAGATTCGAAAAGAAGATAACCTGATATGACTATGTCAGGCTTAGGAAAGTTGCTGCCAAACTTCTCATCAATTTTATTAAGATCGCCTTGGATAAACGTAGCATTAGAGATTCCATTTAGCTTGGCATTCAGGCAAGCATCTGCAATAGCTTGTGGAACTACTTCATAGCCATAAACATGCTTGACCCTGACAAAGGTAAAACCAAAATTAGCAAACATGATGTTAGATTGGTAATATCTTACACATAGTGCCAAACAAAATGAGGAGATGTACCTTTTGGCAAGCGTCAGACCAATGGTGCCAGTTCCACAAAATAGATCAAGAACAATTTCCGAGCCATCTCCTCTAAGACTAGCACAATCTTCGACAAGTTTATACAGTACCTCTGCCTGAATAGTGTAAACTATTTGCAGTTACTCTCATTGGTGGTATCATTAAAGCAAAACGGCAATAAGCAAGAGAATAAGGAAGAATTCATATGCAACCAAGCATGGGCTGACAGTACATCCAATTTCTCTCATTGCCTACCTGATGTGTATTTGTTTGGAAAAACGAGTTGGCTGAAATCTGAAATGTAAGCCCCCTTAAGGTCTCCGTGATAATAGATTTCCCGTACAACGTGTACTCCTTCTCCCCAATAGATGTGTTACCAACTGAAGTATTTACATTATTCACAATGCTTACCTATTGAATATCAGAAAAATAATATAAATAAATAAATAAAACAGATTGCTGAATTTGAGGTGTTGCTATAGCCTTGAAACGCGAAGGTCTTTAAGCGTAGGCAATATTGTTTATCAAACATTCTAAACACCTAGAAGATGGAATTTCTAAAACAAAATAGAAAGAAAACAAAAAACAAAAAGACCAGAAGCAACTATAAGGATAATGAAAGAGCCAAGAAATGATTGTTACTTAGTTGTAGCCAAGAAATGACTGCAATAAACTTTAAAAAAAATTCTGTATTCAACAACAAACTTAATATGAAATTAGGGATTTGTTGTACGAACCACTTCAGGAATGGTTGAGATTTTGTCAACAAGGGGCTTCAGCAGCTCTGGCTTGTGAGATGAGGTCACAAAATTAACCATAAGTTCAGGTAGACCAGTTGTTACATCCCTGAAACATGAATCATATAACTAAGATAGGAGAAAATATGTTTAAGCGACATAGGATTGGATAGGTTCCAGAAAGAATCAAAAACTGTCAAAGCATCAGATGAATGTATCCATTAATATAGAATGTAGACATGACGTGTTCCTCAAGCTGTCAGCAACATTGTCAAATAAACTATGTGTCTATCTTCGTAATCACTTCACAGTTCACAGACATTCTTGATTCTTTACTTCCTTTCTATTTTGGTTTTTCTTACTCCTCCACTACAAAGTCTACAATTTGATATGACATAAATGTTAAACATAAAACATACTGTGACAAAACAAGACACATTGAACTCAAAGTACCTTCCACTTCTAAGCGCTAGATGCTTAAGAAATCCAGCATGAGAGTGAACATCGTAAGGAGAAAGATCTAGCTGCGGATCTCTCCAACAGTCTTGGACAATTGAAAGAACCTATAAATCATAAATGTAGGTTAAAAAGTTGGGCATGAACATAACAGAACTCAAATATGCAGCCGTAATTCAAGTAAAATAATAAAATCCATATACGGTCCCCTGCAAGTATCGTTTAGGAAGTATGCCATCATTGGAACACAGTAGAAATTTATGAAAAAAAAGTCCAGTTAGATGAACTAATCAAATTGATAATATTGGGCATAGTGTTTGTAAGTTTATGGTCCCTTTAACAACAAGCAAATGCATAGTTCCCCAGCTTAGATCTTTTTTAATCTGGTCACCAACAGGGAATCCGATATTATTATGAGAAATATGCAGGTTTACAATAATATAAAAGTAAAAAACAACTTACCATATTGGCAGGCTCGCTTTGTAATAAACACTTGTTCACATTCAGAACTTTATCAAAAAAGCCAGGAGCATGCAGTCCTAAAGCATAGTTATCAGGACCGTCTTGTTTCTCTTGTAACATTTCTTTAGTGAACCATCTTTTAGTACCAAATGAGAACTCCATCTGCAGAAGCAGCAAAATAGCAGCTGAGAATTTCTTTCTCATTTTATTAATCTATTTACATACTTAACTTGGATAGCATAATGAACGAAATAATGAATACATATCATTAAATTACTTATGAGAGAGAGAGAGGGGTTAATTTAGAGGCATTGCCTGGTCACGATAAGAATATTATGTGGACATATAAGCACTACATCATTGTTTAGTTATCATATTAAGAGAAGTAGCCTCTTTACATGTATGAATATGGACAACTTTGACTAACATGTTGAATTCAAAATCACATAGTAAAGGAAGAATATATTTAATTCAATTTTCAAATATTATTTTGAACTGAAATAGTAAACAAAATAGAAGGCAGATAACAAATTACCTCATGTATTAAAGACTAGAAATCCTGACAAAAGAAAGCATATATATACATAGATGTATATGCATGCACATGCATGGACAAGAGCTTGAAAGCTGAGAAAATAAAAAACACAACAAGAATGGAAAAGCAATTAACAAGTAATGATATATTTTTGGGAAGAGATTGATAAAAGAAGATGTGCTGAGAGAGGTTGTTCATGTTAACTTTTAATCAGCAATCTTAGGCAACACGTTGGCGAGAATGTCAGCATAGGATTCGCTATAAAGAGAAAGTTTTAAGCTGGTAAAGATAACAAAAAACATGCACGACTACTGCATGCAATGACACTAACGATGGCAATCATACTTTGCACGGTTCACATTCTGCACTGACCTTGTTTCTATAATGAAACTGTATATCACAAGGAACAATGGGCTTCATGATGCTAGTGAATTCCGGGTCTTTATCAGAGAATTTCCCGACACGTATCACCAACTCATGAACTTGTTGTTCTTTAGCCCTAACCTGAGCCTCATATGATAAGTTCTGTGTCTTGCAACCTCCACAATCCCTAGCATATTCACATGGGGCATCCACAAAATCCAAATGAGGAGATATGGTCTTCACCTTAGTCACCTTCATATTGTACAAGGAAAATCAACACCATAAATCCTTGAACAGGGAGATATATTGTCTGTAAATTATAAGATACGCCAGAGATGAACATATAAGAATCAATGCAAGTGGAAGCATATAAGCTTAACGCTACAATATTGAGTCACAAATTATATGCCCTCGGGAAATCTAACACACCCATTTAACTTGACCAATGGAGTCTCAATAATCTTCATGAATTAATCATAAATATGCTCAAAATTAAATTTCCCTTTTCTTTTCTTCCCCTCAGTTTCCTCAGAAATCTAATCCAGACAGCAACGCAGAACTCAACAAGAATGATAAACCAACAACCTCAGCAAAAAGTACATTTTATCTACTACAATTATATAACTAAATTAAGATTAGTCTTCACTCATTTTCCAAAGAAAAAAAGCTTAAACTTAAAAAGAAACAGTCTTTAATTTTCTTAGCTCCCAAACCACCTCACAAACTGGTCACAGGAACCAGACTAGCATCAGTAAAACACCCAATAAAACACTATCTTCCCTTTTCCTACCATTTTCTCAAATTTTCTCATCAACCAAACAAAATCCACATAAAGGTATCAAAAGATAACTACAGAGATGATAGATACCAAACCTCAGCGTAATTCCCCTTTCTGCGAGTGACGCGACCAATGAAGCGCTCACCGGGGAGTGCACGGTCGCACATGACAACGAACCCAGTATCCTCCACCTTGCAAACTCCCTTCCCTTTGAACGCCAAGCTCTCGCATACCAACTCTAAGGTCTGGTTTTTCTTCGGGAAAAACGAAGGCGGCTTCTTCTTGGGCTGCGTCTGCGGAGGCGAGTCTTCGGCGAACGAAGAATCCATTGAAGCTACCGAAGAAGAGCATCGAAGCTTCTGGAGAAATGGGCGCGAGATTGTTAGGTGCCGGAAGCCGTGGCCATGGATGGTCGCCATTGTGCTGTGACTGTGAGTAGTGCTGCTGCGAATTGGAGCGAATTGAAGTGAAGAAGAAGAAGAAGAAGAAGATGATGATGATGGGGTAATTCAGAAATT
>JAYMTT010001108.1:0-10402 GCA_036898025.1 Hypseocharis bilobata
GTCGGTCAAAAGACTCCTGTATCAATATAGGGTTGCTGTATGGAGCTGAGAATGTGAAATTGCAAAATTTGATTATTTTACTTGTTTATTTATCTATTTTATTGAAATCTTAAGGATCAGCAGCACATTAAAATATCATGATTTCTGATGTGATTTTGTCATTGGGAAAACATATGATACCAGTAGCTAATGGACCTACTACGCTAAACGGCAGACGCTAAACGGCAGGTAGCATACTACCAAGATTCTCTCCGGCCCTTTTGGACTTTGGACCTGGCCTAAAAAATTCTAGTTTGTTTGGTTGCTGAGAAAATTCAGGTAGGGATAAGAGAATGACATGAAAAAGAAATGAAGTAAAGGTTGTTTATGTGTTTGTACTTTATTGGTATTCCTATAGTGTTTCTATTGCAGTTTTTGGTACTAAAAAATACTTTAGTAGTGACTGAAGTTTGATCACTAAAAATTTATGTATGTTTTAATGACCAAAGTTCAGTCACTAAAACTGTATCTAATTTCGATAAGAACTAATCCCATTCAGCATCAACAATGAACATCATCCACAATCATTCACCATCGTCATGAAAGCACTTAGTTACCCGATTTTGGTCAATTTGAAGTCCCTATAGGTCTCAGCAATTTTGTGCCTAGCAATCACATTAATTACTAATACAGCAACAGTCCCTCTGGTTTTATGTTTAAACATATAATTTTCTCTTTGAAAACCAACCTGTTAAAATCCTTGAAAGGCTTGAAAAACATCATTTTGCTCTGGCTCAACATCCTTTTTTATCTTGACATTCATGAACCAAATAAATAAGAAAAAGAACAAATAAATTTCATATTTTATTAATTTGTTTCAGATATTCAAACAGCAAAAGAAAAAAAAAAGGTATGTTTAACACGCATTTATATACTGCATAAATATTGTATGGGCTACTCATATTGAGCTGCATTTGCAGCGTAGGCAATTGCTCACAATCTGCTCTTGAATATTCCCAATATGAAATCTTCAGGGTCTTCTCTCAATCCTGTGAAAGTAAAAAACAAAATTTATTTCCATTTCTTGTCACAAAACCCACATATATGTTAAAAATTTTGCTGAAATATGTACCCATCATTTTATGATTGAAGAGATGGTGGCAAGCATTCTTGTGGATTAGCGTAGAAATAATCCTCTTCCTTGGGTTTTCCTGGAACCACAGATCTTCTAGCCGGTTTCCCCATTCGATCAGCATGAGCTGCTTTCACCAGTTGAGAAAATTCATCCCATTTCAGTGTCCCATTCTTGTACTGATCTATCAGATTGACTAGAAGCTCTCGGTTTGGATTTATGGTAGTCCTGAATCCAAGAAACCTGAAACAGAAAAATCAAAATCCGATGAACAAACACCTAACATTGCAACAAATTAATAGGAAGTGATTAATTTGGAGATACTAATGTTACCGGCGATGTCCTTCAACAACTTTAGCCATGTTTCCTCCATATGTTGGAACAAAAATGTCACTTTCCAATGACACATAATAATCCAACGCTGCCATTTGGTTGGAGTGGTTCTGGAAGGGCCTAAGTTCCGAGGGTTTCAGCAATGTCTCCTTTTTAACCTGTTAAATTTGTGCATCACATATATAGAAATGTTAGCGTCGGTCACAAGTGACACAACTGACTCAAGATCCTCGTTATTTGTACACTTTAGGCGCGCAAATTAGTTACTTACCAAATTGGGGAAAGCCTGTCTCATACTTGCCAATCTTTTTTCCCCTTTGTAGATATCACCAGCAGCAATGTAAACTTGGATATTTGGGTCAATATCGAGAGCCTGCAACATGAGGGTTGTTTCCTCAGGAGTTAAAGGGCACAACCCGGCTTTTCTTTTTTGCACAGAATCTATCTCTTTTTCCTTCCACCAGATGTAAGCATATCTGAATGATGATCATCACAAAAATTAGCAAAATTTTTGGTCATGCCTAACAAAACTGTTAAAAGGAACATTGTAGAACCTTAATTAATTACCTCATTTTCGTCAAATCTTCTATCTCTTCATCGGTACACCCTTCGTTGCAACCAGAAAATGCTATCATGTCCATCTCGTACCTGAGATGAAGAACCAAGAAAGGACCTTTTCCCTTCAGAATCCTAACAATCTTCTTGGCAAGCTCCTCAATTGGGTGAGAGAACCTCAGTGCTTGATAGTTTGCCCGGCAGCGCAGCCTTTGAACCTCATCAGGAATCCCATTATTAGCAAGCCTAGAATCTGTTTTAGTGAAATGCACAACTTCGTACGTTTGTATCCTAGGAAGAATCTGCACAGATAATCACAAATAAACCAACATCGGCTATGATAATATGAAGTTATGAACATAAAAAGAGCGAAAAAGATTAGGAGAAAGAAACCATACTATCTCGTAGTAATATGACATGTTAGACCAACTAATGGGTGGCATGGAGAAGAGTGATTCTGTCTCGATTTTTCTCTTCTGCTCAAGAGGCAGCTCTTTCAGTATCCGGACCTCATCCCGCAAAGAGTTTATGAAATAATCCACATTGAATATATCTTCAAACTGACTGCAACATCAATAAATGGAAGAATTTTTCAAGAACAAATTGTGATACTTATAATGAGCTAGTGAACATAGATTTAACGCACCTGCGATCATTCCAGAAGGATGTGTTATCCAATTCTGGAACTATAAGAGTCACATTTAAGTATCTTGCAATAGCAACCATGTCACAAATCTGTACACATTGAACCATATAGCAGCCAAGAACATGATCATCCATACTAATTACTATGCCAAAAAAAAAAAAAAGAAAGTGAAAATAAGAAGATAATTACTTACTCCGGCTCGCATCTGATTCAATCCTCCATTAGATGAAACCATAAGATACCCGTTGTTATCATAAACTCCTGAAGAACGTGATCATATGATGTTACTAATGAGACCCATAAGGAACTTTGGCGAGAAAATGGATGTAATTAGTATAGAACTTACTTGCAGGTGGCAGAGAAAAAGAAGACCCAGACTTGAACACCCTTGGCCCCAGAGACTCACCAAAGTCTCTCACCTGAACTGCAATAGCAAAAATCAACAGCAAGGCTATGACTCGAACTGTCCACAGTTTCACAAGAGCATGTTGAGACCGAGCACGAATCAAGTTCTTCAATTTTTCAGCTTTGATAGCTCCAACATGCATCAGTTTTATTTTACTATATGGTTTCTGCTTAACTTCTTCGAACTTGAGCTCTTCATTGTCAACCTTGTTGTTGTTGTTGTAATCCATCTTTAGTACTATTCTGTTACGACTTTAATGTAACAAATTGAACACACAAATTGGTAGTATTGTGTAAAATAAGAATAAAGAAAAATAGTATCAAATTAAGGTTTCAATCTTGTAAACAGAATGTAGTGAAAAAAGAAAGTTGGTTTCACAGACGAGATCCTGGAGAATATGTTTCTCCAGAAAGCCTGCAGAGAAATGTACAATAGCAGCCTATTTAAAGAAGAGGAAAAACAAGAAATATTATGTTTAGCTGAGGAAACAAACATCAACAAATTGCAAGTTTCAATTTCTAATAAATTCCAGTTCCTGTCAAGAATTTGAAGGCCCGACTGCTATAGAACCATAAAAATTAAAGAAAACCATATCATCTCCATAATGACCCGATTGAATCTAATTATGGATCATTATCACAAATTCCAATAAGATATCTTCAATTGTTTTCAATTGTTATGAAGAATTAATGAGTCTTGTGTGATGGAAATGGATTGCATTATTATTTTATAAAATTTTGAGCTTTCTATGGCATCAATATATATGCTAAGATCAAGTTTCTCAACTGAATAAACCAGAAAAAAAATGGTCCCAAGAATAAATAAAAGAAAAGGTCAAAATCAATGAATTTGTTATGATAATTTCCAGCAAATATCATTTATTATGTAGTTATTTAGATGTTGTGGAAGTACAAAATACAGATTAGGAACATGGAAATAATAATAGAAAACATGGTTTTGCACAATACATAAACTGGACAGTGACTGGTGTATTTCATGGGACCATGTAGTTATTGGTACTTATATGCCAGAATTTAAGATTGAAATGGATGACAAAATAATAATAAATAGAGATTAATAAGGTTGTTTTTGATGCATTTGACTAATTTTGCATGCTGTGACTTAACCACATGTGTAAAACAGGTGTAATTATCTGATAGAACCTTATGCTGGTGTGTGATACAAAAATTTCAGACAATTAGGAAACTGGTAATTTCACATTTAGCAATAAAACAGAAGCAAGCAGCAAAATGTCAACTGAATTTTTTATTTGATTTAACTTTTGATGTTATTTTAAAACATATCGCTCCCTTAATTCGATTCTACATCTTTACACTCCCTCGTATGGTTCAAAATCCCCATAACTTTCATCAGAAACGCATAATCATAAGCTGTTTCCTCACACTGACCATAGCGACCACCTTCACCAAAGTGTCCTCCGCTCATATTTGTCTTCAGAATAACTGAAAGAGAGCATCTAAAACACGTGCTATCTCGTACTTTGGCAACCCATTTCGCAGCTTCCCAGACTCCAACCCTGAGAATAAAATTCCATATGAAACCAGTGTAAGTAAATTGCATGAATACTTGCTTCGATGTACAAATGTCTGCAATGACTAATGAAGGAATAACAAGATATGAAATTGCCTAGAGTCATGAAATGAAGCCGTAACAAGCACAGAAGGGTGGCAACTTTGTTGAGGAATGTTGTCGTAAGGAGAATAACTCTGTATACACTCGAATTGAGATTGTATCTGTGGATTCCCAAATTCCTCATAGTCCAATATAGTAAGAGGCAAATCAGGATCCAACAATGTATTGCAAATATCAAGGAACGGAACCTGATAAAAATGTTAGTCAGACAAATGTCATTCCACAAAATCAAGTGCCTAAAATTTGACAATATGAAAAACTAATAAACTAAGTTGAACAAAGAGAGATTTATTTCTGAGCAATGCCTTGATCGTTTCCTCTACCTTAAATATAAACACAGATATTATAATTGACTACATACTAATGACTTGGCAATCAAATTACGTGTCTATATGGACAAATACTATGTTCTAGCATAGGAATGTCACGTGTTAACTAATTTAATAGAGTATACGTCCTTGCACTATTCTCCTATCCTGACTAGCAACTAGGCCATAGTATAGACAGGTTGTTTGTGCGTTGGTTGCTAAGAAATTATAAATAAAAAAAAAACAAACAAATAAATAAAAGAGAGACATTTGGAACTTTATAGTTCATTCAAAATCTAAGCTTTCTATTATTTGAGACGTTGTTATGAAATACCAATTTTCTACAATTTGAAATTTTCCGTATCCTAGATATCTCTTCATCAACCATATAGAGGGCAAGGATCTAGATGGCAAAACAAAAAAGTATACGATTTAACCCACTGAACTAAATTTTAATACAGAAAGCACAAAGGAAAATGTATCGCCATAGCTTACCTTCAATATAGCAGCACGAAACATACTAGGATACATGTTCATTGCTGCTCCCACAAGAAGACCTCCTGCACTATATCCAATAGCACAAAGCTGATCTTTATGAATATAGCCCTCAATAACCAGATACTTGCAACATGACACGAAGTCATATATAGAATTTTGTTTGTACAATCCACTGCCAGATTTATGCCATGAAGAATCACCGCCACCACCCCTGTCGATATAAAGTAACCATGCTATTTTTATTTCAGCACAATAGCTATAAGATGGACTCTAATATTCTTAGCATTTACACTCACAGTTAAAGTCAAAAATGGCAGCAAATAGTCTTTATATGTTAAGCTTACAATAAAACACATCAATATTTAAACAAATCTGGAGGCGAATACGAGTTCCACCAGATCTTGTCTAAACTAGAATCAGATCATGGCAAGTTTCTTGGAAACAATCAAATAGGAGTAGGTAACCGCAGTATAAAAATTCTTAATATTACTGCAAGTGAACTTCTAAAACACAGAGAAAATTTGATAGGCTTAGTTTTACTTGTAAGTTATCTATATTGATGTACGCTTAAAAATAAAAGCAGAAATACCTCACATCAGCAAATGCCACAACCCAACCACGATCGAGTAAACTCAGACGATCTGCAGACCAACTTTTATCTAGAACTTCCCCATATGCTCCATAGCCATGTAAAAGCCCTGGAGAAACACCCTTCTGCCATGTCTCTCGAGAATACAAGATTGTAAGAGGAACACTAACACCATCATGCGAAATAACTTCCTTACTCTCGCAACAGTATGTATCAGAAAACTCATTCCATCTATGTACTTTAGTAATCTCGACTTGTTCTTCCCTATTGTCTTGGGTATCCAGACTCTCGTTTGTAACTAAGCTTCCTCCATTATTACCAGTAATACCCCTTACTTCCTCCTGTTCAACTATGGAGAATGTCCTTTTCAACATATCATAGTCAACAATTACATCTGGCATCTGTACTTGTGGATTAAAAGAATGATAGATTTCAGAGACAGTTCCATGAAAACACAAAATCTGATAGGTGTATATGATTTACTATAAGTACTCATTTTTTATGAGTTCCATTTTTCAGTCTGAAATTGTATTTTGGCATAGTTAAGAAAATCGAACTTCAACCAAGTTGATGATCATCAAAAGATTCAAAAAGTCATCATAAAAAAGATTGAAGATACACAAACTTGGACTCCCAGTTAATGGTCAGCTGGTGGCTTTTTGCACCCAAACGTGTCTTACCCTCCATAAATACTCATGCCAGACTGTCAGTACTATAAATTTGTAAGATTTTAGTCAAGCTTCTTTCAATATTCAAAAAAGAGCCTACCATAGTGGCATACATACATACATTTCCATCAGAATTTTCCAATAAACCATGAACAGCATGCAATGCCTATAGCTAAATAGACAAAACCTTAAAGAGCTCGAAACGATCAGTATTAGGGATGTATTACCACTGGAGAAGAAAGTACTGCACGGTAGACCAAGTTCATGAAGTCATGGTTGGAACCTGAAACTATATTGCATGAACTTGAGGGCAGAGGAAAAAACCATGGATTAAGATTCTCTAGCTCCACATGCTGCTGTGAAAAGATGTTTGAAACAAAATGCAGACAATTAACAAATATGTTAGCGTATGAAAAAACTAAAGGTAGCAAAATATTTTTATAATTACTTTGTAGTTGATTGCATGTGTGTAAAAATAAAAAATAAAAAAAGCCTCCCAAACAGCAATAGAGACAGGAAATAAACAGCCTCACAAAAGGGCAAATGCAAGCAATTGGAGGACTCAATATCTAATAATCCATGACCATTCTTAACCAAAAATATGGATTATACTTGACATATAATCCCTGATTTCTAGCCCTTCATCAATCCATCACATATTCTTTCAATGAACATTAACGTTGATGGAAAGTGGCATGCAATAACTTCCCTTATCGTTATTAATAGTTCTGTACCATATATCAGCTATGTTGTGTTGAACGTTCTCATCAAGTGGTTGTTACAGTACCTCTCAACAGAAGAGTTGCACAGGAACAGATTCTAGTGATGCAAAGGCAGAAAGTTACCATCACTAGAGCCAGAAAGCTTTGATACTGATAGCATTGTCTGCAGAATGTATCATGCATAAAAATAAAGCAACTTAAATTCACTTCCCCCTTTTTCCTCCTAACCTCTATTCTTGGATCTTGAAGGAAATGTAAAATATAAGACAATATTAATTTAGAGAAGAAACATTATTTCCCCTAAAGTTTCCAAGATACAAATATAGTGTAATTGTACATGACCTAAGATATGCAAGTGTGATATTAAATCATTAAAAGTCTCATCTTCTTTTCTTTTATCTCGCCGTTTTTGATGTACACGTTGGTACTTACCACAGTTCACCAGCCCATAATATTAAAGCATAGAAAATTCAAAAATAAGGAAAAACATAAATAATAGCAAATTCCATTCTTTGATAGGTAAATGAGAATGTAATGGAGCAGAAATGTCGATACCTTACGGCTGAAATTGATGGGCAAATCAATGGAACATGGCATAGGGGCACCCCTCTTATTGAGAAAAAGCACCAAATGTCCATTGAAGATGTCCATATCTTGTATGCTAGTATCTTCACCCGGAAGGATAATATTCTAAAAAAGGAAAAAAGAAATATGGGAAAATTGAAAGAAAACGTATAGACTTGGAAAAAGAAAAAGGAAATGGAACTAAACAGAACACCTAAAAAGCCTGATAATGAGAAATGAATTTAAAGAAACAATGATGGCAACAAAAGGGGAATAATGCAACATCAAATATCTTCAAGTTCGTGTAAGATAAATAGTTAAGAACAAAACTGACTTTCCAATCAGTTGACTGTATGTCTTCAACTTGGCATGTAACCAAGTAATAGTCTCCACCAGACCATCCCTTATTTTCAGCCAAAGGAGCATTTGTAAGAATGTAGAATAAGCCATTATGATGTTCCAGAAAATACTGCACACCAGAAACTCGCTTCCGTATTCTTTGCAGACCATCTAACGGTTGGGCTGCATCTATTAAGTACACCTGCAATATAAGCATTAAGCAACAGGATGTAAGCCTCTTCTGTAGAAAATACTCTCAATATAGATTGTTGTAAATACAGAAAAAGAAATAGCTAAGTTCCTTCCTCAGATGAAGTCCTTGAATTAGAATTCACAGTAATGAATTTCCCATCTTTAGTGCTTGTAATGTCCACACAGAAGCTGGAATCACTTTCTGTGAAAACTGGGATATCGCATCTCCCATCTGATTCAAGATTTTTGCACAAAACCCTGAGATATGAGAAATTAGTTAGAAAATATCCAGAACCCCATGGGGAAAGGCTCTTGACAAAAAGTGAGAGAGTTTGCCTGTAAGGTCGTTGATTCTCATCTGATACTGTATAGAACAGAGTAGAAGCATCTTGAGCCCATGCCAAGCTAACAACCGCATCAACTTGCAAATCTGGAAGAATATCTCGACTTCTAAGGTCCTTAACTTGAAGCATGAAGCGTTCATTACCAGCAATATCTAGTGTGTATGCAAGAAAGTTGTGATCTGGTGAAACTCGACATGTGCCCACATGGACATAACCTACAACAGTCAAAATATGAGTCTATTGGATATCAACCTAGACCATTCTCATGTTCAACAAAGTTTAAACTCTACCTATGTCTTACAACTATACAAGCACAGCAAAAGGTAAAGAACTGCACGACCTACACTTTGTAAGCTAGGAATATAATTGTCATGTAATAAACGTTATGAACCTTGGTTTTAATAAAGACTTCACTGAAATGTATATTAATTATAACTTTCTTCTTAACTTTTCTCCATGTTACATACATCAAATGAGGAAGAAAGAACGACACGAAATCACATTTTCTCCACTTCACACGGATACTATGTACACTAATCAAACTAGGCTTCATGAATAGATGACAAAGAAGCTTACCATATTGTTCTGCAATTTCATTCCAGTCAAGCAAAACCTCCTCCTTTCCAAAACCTCCTGTGAGGTTTTTGAGTAGAGTCTTCACCCAACCATTTGTTCCCTTCCCTAACCTCCGACAAAGAACCGGGTATTCTTTCCCCTCCGGAATGTATTGGTAGTAAAACCTATATAAGCATATACAGAAATGTACAACATTACATTACATCATTGCTACCTTGATGGGTGTATCTAATCCAAACCCAAAACTAAGTGAAACCCACAATTAGCAATGGTGTAGTGATTGATTCCACTTCAAAGTTCCACACATCCACAATCACAATTTTCAAAGAACTGGTCTACACCCATAAATAATAAACAAAACACCCACAGATTTTGTAAAGTCACAATGATCAAAATTAGCTAAAACATGAAATGGGTAGGAGAGAAATGGACTAACCAAGGTCCCCAGCGCTCAGGAGGAGTGGAAATCGAGGTGGGCATTCGACTTTTCATCTCCGTGAACAGAGTGCGCTGCAAGTTGCGGGTGTCGGCCATGAAAGCTTCGGCGTAAGAGTTTTCGTGGTTGAGGTAGTGAGTGAGATCAGGGTCGCTTGTATTGCACATCCAGTGATATGGGTCCTGCCATGTCTTCCCACGTACGGAGACTGTGAAAGGAACTTTCTTTGCGACGGGAGGTGGTTGCTGCGGAGGTGGTGAGAAGGGAAGTTCTCTGCAGAGGGAAGAGAAGAGGGAGGAGGATATGGTGGAGATTAGTTGGAAAGATAGGGGTAAAGTTGACCCTTTGATTGACCATTTAGTCTTAGATTTCAGGAGGGAAGCAATGACCATGGACATGGTGGAGACTGGAGATGGCCCAGTTGCTTCACTTGAGTTGAGCTATATATGGCGCTCTCTCTCT
>JAYMTT010001109.1:0-10400 GCA_036898025.1 Hypseocharis bilobata
TTTCGTCAACCCTCAAACGAACTTTTGATTGTTTTAAATGTCCCGCAGTATCTTACAAGCCTATATGTAATATGTTGAGACTATAAGAAAATTAGAAGCTGTGAATTACGAACCTCGGGGCGAACCATCTTGACATAGGCAGCAATTCCAGCAATGAGGCCACCACCACCAACAGGAACAAAGATTGCGTGCAATGGCGATGAAATTTGACGAGCAATCTCCATTCCAATAGTGCCCTGTCCTGCTATCACATCCGGATGATCAAAACCTGATATGTATTTTAGGCCTTCGTCTTTGGCTCGCTGTTTTGCGTATGCTTCAGCTTCGTTGTAGGACTCGCCAACAAGAACAATTGTAGCACCAAATTTCTCAACCGTTTTCTTCTGCATTTTTTTTTTAAAAAAATGCAATTTTTGTTATTGATACGAATAAATTATATGAAATTAAAATGTTTAGGATGGTAATTACTTTGATTTCGGGGGTTGAAACAGGCATGGCGATGACTGCATTGCAGCCCAATTTTTGTGCAGCTAATGCAACGCCTTGGGCATGGTTTCCTGCTGATGAACAAATGACTCCACAGCTCAACTCTTCCCTTGAAAGATTGGCCATCATATTATAGGCTCCTCGCGCCTTGAACGAGAAAATCTACAACATAATTCACAGTCAATCGTCAAGTTCTTATTGTTTTTGCTTCCAAAAACAAGTAAAGCTTTTCTTTTACTTCCAAAATCATGTGTATGTTTATGTGTTACATGAACAAGACTACAAGAGACCATATGTTTACACCAATTTATCAATATCAGTTTGGATATTTGTGTTTGATTATTAAGTATTTGTAAGGTCTTTTTTTCTCAGAGGCTATTTGATATAGTTTATTTGAAAATGGTATAAAACCATAAATGTAAATAAATTCATATTATAGACCATAAATGAATATTTTTCATAAAATGAAGATTGAACGGCTAATTTTATTGGATTTTTTTCTTAGGAAATGGGTATGTAAAGTATTGGGACGGTTGACCAACTTATTTTTATGTTTTTATAAGCTGATCAACCTTTAAAATAAATTTACACAAACACTTTCTTAATAATTGCTTTCAAAAGCTAAATTAAATCATTGTTTACTACTACTACTATTTTATTTTGAAAAAAAAGCTAACTAGTGCCCATAAGGCATTAGTTAAGGTGCATTCTTAATTATGATAGTACAATCAAACTGTATTGACATTCACAATAATGTATTAATTATTTCTATTTAAAAAAAAATAAAATGTTAATTAAATTGCATTTATTTTACTTCTCATCTAAAATAGAATACCAATGTATCTTAACAAATGCTCATGGGCATTCATTAGTTAAGGAGTGTCCATGAGCACTTGTTAAGGTGCATTGCTATTCACAATGAAAAATTTATTAATTTTGTTTTAGATAATGAATTGCACTTTAATTAAATTTTTATTTTTTAAAATAAAAATTATTAATACATTATTCTAAATATCATTGCAATTTAACTACACCGTCATAATTATAAGAGTGCCTAAACCAGTGCATTCGTTAACTTTTTCCGTTATAGAAAATAAAAAGAGTAAGGAGTGATTATGATTGTCACCAATGGTTTGATTAGTTGAGAGAGTTAGTCAAAAGAGATCTCAAAAAGATTGAATGGTATTCATAGATCCGCAAACATCTCATCAGACAACTTGAACCATAATCTGACCTCGAATTTCGGACACTATCATTTTCTCATATCATTACACTTTTTTAAATCACAGTAAGAAAAAAAACCATAATATGATCTCAAATTTCGGATACTACCATTTTTTTGTATCAATACACTTTTAAATCACATTAAGAAAAAAGTTTTCAAGTACTTTATAAACATTGGTTAAGGTGGATTGATATCTATTTCAAAAAAATTATAAAAAAAAACAAAGATTAAAAAATTAAAAAAAGAATTAAGAGAAGCTTACTGGTTGTAAATCCTCCCTCTTAAGCCAAAGATGAACACCAATCCTCTCTGAGATTTTTGTAGCATAATCCAACGGCGATTCAATGGCCACGTCATAAACTTTAGATGACAGTATCTTTGTCAAGTAATTCATAGCAAGATCTCTGCCGTAGCCGGCCACCAGCGATCTCTCCGGCACGGCACCGAGGAACCCGCTCTCGTACTGCAACGACTCGGCCGACACCTCCATCAACAGAGATGATGGGTTTTCCGGCACGGCGCCGACGAAACCGTTTTCGTACTGCAACGACAACGACTCCTCATCGGCCGGCGAGACCTCCATCAACGGATATGATGAGGAGGAGGTGTTAACCGACGTCGTTTTGAGGGGCCTACTACTGATCAGTCTCGTCGTCGTTGACAGTTTGATCTGTTGGTGGGCCAATGTGTTCTTGCATGGCTGATTTGTACGGAACAGTGATGTCTGGAGAGAAGGAGAAAAGCTGAGAGTCTCCATTTTTCTCTCTCTCTCTCTCTCTGCAATTGCAAGAACGTAAAAGAAATTAAATTAAGAGCATTTGGGGGTGTGTTTTGGTATATATATAAGCATTAAGCAGTACTATAAATCATGTTTTAATTATGATAAAAATGAATGAAAATTGAAAATTATTTCCATAATTAAATTACTCTTTTAATTGTGGTCTTTAATTTTTTATATTTTTTTATATTCCATATTAATTTTCTTGACCAAGAGAATGAAGATTCCGTTCTACTATATATATCAAAAGAAAAGAAAATGAAGATTCCATATTTATATGATCGGTCCGGTGAATCAATTGTGAATCTTCTACATTTTTTTTGATGGAGTGAATCTTCTACATTATTTACTGAGAAAATTAGAAAGCATCTTCTTACATTCTTATTCTGACCAAAGAAAACAAAAGAAGAATCTTGGAGATTCTTTGCTGAAAATTCCAATCTTATTACGAGGAAAAATAATAATTTAACCTTAAATTTGCATGTGAAATGAAATTCAAGTGATCTTCCATTGATTTATTTATTTTTTTGTGTATTATACTACAAATTTAAATATAATTAATAAAAAATTCACTATGAGACTTTTTTTATGCACTATTACGGTAAATACTTGAGACTCGAACTTTTTTTTTATGTAAAGATACGGCTTATAGGAATTGGAACAACCGAGCTTAGGTTTGTTCCACAAGACCTTTGCCGTTTCTCTCACCTTAATAATTTAGAGACTCGAAATCTTAAACTCTCAACCTTAGCGATTTGTTCGGGCCTCATTGGCACAAGGGACTTAATAAAACGAAAAAAATTAAAACAATAATAATGTCATCTTAATTAATTTGCTTCAGTATATTACCGATCCTATTTTAAAATTTTCCGGAGTAAGTGACATCAAAAACACAGCTTATGGTGGCATTCCTCTTTACATGGTGGAGGAGGAAAGCTTCAGTAACTCTACAAAGCAAACAAGGTTTTGAGCACAGACTCAGTCCAGAGATAATTTAAGCAAAATCTTGGGAAAACATAAATTTACAACTTCTGTTACATTATTACTATTATTATTTATTTTTTTTATTTTTTTTGAAGAGACTTTTGTTACATTATTTGATTTCAAGAAAATTGCAACATTGGCCCAATTTATGTCAATCTCTACTTTTTTGTACTTGGGCCAACATCACATGAACCATTATTTCTAATGAACTAACCCACTCACAATCACTTGCTAGAGTTTTGGGTGCTTCCAGTCCACCCAGCTCATTCATGTACCCAAAACAAAAACAACTCCTTCAGAACCCAAGCTAGCAGTAGTTATGACAGTTACTGTTAACAAACTTTCATGCTATCTGCAACTCAACTGTTGTTACTTGTTAGTGCTCCTATTTCTCTATCTCAGATCCGAAGAAGACGGCTCTTTTGTTACTATGAAGGTGTGGATCTCATCGATGCAATCTCTCACAGTCGAAGATTTATTCTCTCTGACATTCTAAGGATATCTGAATAAATCCTATCGCCTCCCATCTCTGTGCCACTGGCTCCAGCAGCAACTCGTAGTACGTCTTCAACCAAAGCAACGTTTCCCATAATGTCAACGTGCCCCCCGCTCTCTAGACCCCTTCCTTCAAAAAAACTAGCTGGTGGCTTGTGCCTGTACTCCCTTATGTATGTAGCACTGCCTGATGGGTTGAACCGGGTTTTTCCTTTCCACCCTTTGGCACACATGAAACCAGCACTGAGAACTGGAACGGTGTCATCACCATCCACAAAATAAACTCCACTCTTCAAGCAGCTGCCCTGATCTCCATCAACCGAGCTGTCGATTTGGAAGGGAATGCTCTTGCACTTATTGTAAGAAGGCGACAGCTTGTACACATATGATCTCTCAGTGGGAATTCCAACACCATATAAGCAGTAAATCTCCATATCTGGAGCGTCAGGTAGCCTGAAACAGATAATAACAATGTAACTTAATTAAGGACTGCATCTGAGAAAAGGTTTCCTTTTCTGTGGCTGGTAATCTTTGGAGGTTATTGGAATATAGGTAACGTAGATTACCATGTTAGGCACATATAAGATGTAGATGCATTATGGGAAAATAGTTACACACAACAAATAGTATCAATTAGAATGATTTGATTAATTTAGGATATTTTGGAGAACACTAAAATAAATCACCAAACCAGCACCAAAATAATCCAACACATAGGAAATTCACAGAAAAGTTAACAGAGGAGAATAGAGTGGTGGTCCATGCATGTGTAGGACAAGTGTGAAATTATTGAAAATTCAGATACTTCCTCATAACATCTATAAAATCCATGGAGAATATCTGGAAACTAAATAATACTCAATAAATGGATTGTCTGCATAAAAGTAATCAACGAATCAAAGTTATACTCAAATGGAAGTTCCATCAGATTAGAAACGATGTTTATACTTACTTTGTCTCAAGTGGATTGGACCAGTACTTGTAATGGGTATATTTTGGATCATCAAGATTCTCGGCTATTCCATGAGAGAAGTGAGCCTCAGCCCGTTGCATTGTCTTAGGAGCCACAGAGCGAAACATGTCGATAACTGTTTTAGCCGTGTAAGCTCTATTTTCTGCAACTCTACGGATGCTTTCCCTGCTCATCTCATCGTACTCGGTCAAAACTTCTCCACAAGGTAAGTTGACATTAGGAGACGTACTTGGGCGCAATATTTCCTGTTGATCAATGATTGTTACATCCCACCAAAAAAAATATAAACTAGAATATGCACTGGAATTTTGAAGAAAACTAAAGATTTATCAAGCAATTATTTGATGACTACTTAGCATGTCTCGTCTAAACCTCTTTCAAGCTTGTGCTCTATTCAAGTTCTGCTCAGCAGAGGTAAGCATCTTGTTTTTCCAGGGTAGGACTACAATGATTTGGCACAAAGAACTCGGGTCCAATCCTGCCATACAAGTGGACAATTCTACAATGGAAGGCGGTAACAAAGTTTCTACCAATTTTTTCTATTTAGTATTTTTCAAGTATAGCATCAAAATTCAAGAAGGAAACCAAATGAAAGTGAGACAAAAACAGTACCTTTGAATCAAAAGAAGGGAGCTGTGAAGAAGGTAATTCTGATGCTGCCTTACCAAAAGAAATTATCCTTCCATACTTGACATGCTCTTTTACTTGGAAACCTCTCTTTCCATCACTATTATTGGTATTGGTGTTGCTTACAGTTGGTTGCATGTACCTTTTCTTTGCCGAATCACAATCACACCCTTCTTCAGGAGACCAGTCCAAGTTACCCCAAATGGTCTCTCCTCCTTTTGGTATCAGTGATGCTCCAGAATCCCATGTTCGAGACACTCGCATGATGTGTTCTAAGGTTTGAAGTCCAAGAAACTCAGAATCCAGAACACCAGGAGCCATGGCTCTGCAATGCCACAAAAAATTAATCTATATATAACTTTCCATATAGTGTTATTTCATTATCAAGAAAATACATCTTGCTGATTCTGGTCTCATTAATTTTTACAATTTCCAATGTTTTGAGCCAAACTCAATTTGACTGGATCAACTTTATTGTTCAAATGATTCAGAAAACTTGTGAAAATGATATTTCATAACAATGAAGCGTTAGAATGTTTCCTCAGGTAAAACAACTTTCTTCATTTCCATGGAGCAACCTAGTTTGATTCTCCAGAAGATCATACTTAAAACAACTATAAGTAGATCAGAGAAGGAGAAAAAGAAAAAGGGGGAAATCTCAAACAAAAATACTAATCTCTGTCACCATCCAATTCAAATTTCAATAACAGAGGATATTAATATGACTTTGAAAAGACTAACCTGACAAATGCGACATCTTTTCCTTCAGCAGAAAAAATATTACTAACTGCCTTTGAAACACCAAGAAATGTTGGGCCAATATTCATCACTGCTTTTATGTGCTTGGCACACCAACCGGGGCCGCCACCACCATCCATAGGAATAGGTGATTCAACCCATTTTAGGAAGTGAAGGAAATAAAGAACCCCCATGGAGTGAGGCACCACTACCACTTTCTTATAGCCATTTGCTACATACATAAGCTCAATTTTACTCTTCAATCTACTAAGAGCTTGGTCCCGAACCTCAGTATTCTGGAAAGATAGCCTCCAGTCATAAGCTGCCATATGCAAATTCTTCCCCTCATAGCCAATTTTTGCCAAATTCTCAATGAGAACAGCCCATACAAAATACCCGGGAGCAAAATAGTCAGCAGCAACCAGCCCTGGAACTGGACGAACCCGAATGCCTGGAGGATCGAGGCCCGTCTCATTGTGCAGTGATAAGTGCTCTAACCAACATAAAGGCCTCTTGAAGATTTCTGCAAAGCTGCCACCCCATAGCCTCTTCCTGAACAGATCCTCGGCACAAAGTCGACCTCCCCAGAGCTCTAGCCCTCCGGTCACAATGCCTGGCACCAAAACAACAGGGTGAAGAGCAGTCAAGCCCTCTCGCTTAAGTCTCACTCCAGGCGATTCTGGGGCCTGAAGACCAAGCAATGTAGAAGGCAAGCAGTGGTACAAAAACAACAGAAGCCACCAAGCAGTGCACACATAACCAATTGCCCAACAACAGTTATCTACACACCTCCATTCCTTAGGCTGTCTCTTGCTCTTCTTATTCCTCTTATTGATGATCTCTACAAAATTGTTAGCTGCAGGAACCACATGACTCTCCTCCTTCTTGTCAACTTTTGGGGTTCCAATCAAAGGCTCTAAATAGCACAGCTTACGAAACCGAAGAATTGAAGCCATCATAGATCAAATTTAGCTCCAAACTAAGCTACCCAGAAGAGCAAGAACAGCCCATGCAGAGAAAAAAATAAGAGATTGATCAGAAACACACTGAGAGTGAGGTGAGAGTGAATTATAGTGAAGAACCGAGGTTACAAACTTACAAGGTCTAAAAATAGTAAAGACCCGTTATAAAAGAGCCGACCACGTGGTGGAAAAGAAGGGATGGGTCTCTCTGAGACCAAGAAAACAAACAGATGGTGGGCAAAAAAAAAAATTTGAAAAAAATGAAAAAATTTACAAGCAGCAACAGAAGCTTTTCTTCTCCTTCTTCTTGAAGAGTATGGAGAACAAGTGTGGTTACCGAGATAATCAACAGAGATGATGATATCAAGGGAGGTGCACACCAAAACCAAACACATTTGGTTGTTCACTATGACACTTGTCTTGGCCTTCGCATGCAAGCCCTTTATCAGCTGTCATCACCACACTATTGCTCTCGAGACGCTTCCACAACTCTCCATTACTAGTATATGCTTTTTCTTGGTTCTTCTTCTCCACCCTTTTTACGTGGACGTCTCTTGTGTATTCCTATTGTCCCTTTCACACAGACACGTATACAATACACACTTCCTCTGTTTCTCTCTCCAAGACCCAGATGCCAAAAAATTAAATCTACTGCAAAATTGGCAGGAATTAAGGTGAAAAAAATGGAAATTGTTTCTGGGTTTGGTCTTAATTGGTAAGTACAGAGAGCCAGATAATCCAAAAGGGACATGGATGGTGCACCCTCAATCATAGAAGAGAAGCACACAGCACGAAAAAACACAGCTACCCAAATTGTTGTCTACGATCCCATTTTTGGTGATTGCACAGTCCATCCTTAATTGACCCATCAAAGAAAGAAATTGGAAATCGACAAAGATGGATTGAAAATTTTACATGTACAGAAACAAAGGGCACAGTGTTTAAGGAGATGGGTTTTTAATGAATAAAAAAGATGCAAAGATATGATATTCAAGTTTTTGTACTGTTTCTCGTCTGCTCTGCATCCAGGAGTTGGGTCTCTGCTGCTGCTCTGCTCTCTGTTGAGATTCAGAAGCGAGCAGGAGTGCAGGAACAGTGTTGCAGTGTTGAAACTTGTAGGTAGAGTTGTGGAGGATCTTGGTTTCATCGGTACGAGTACAATACACTGGGCTTTTGTTACCATTTTATTTTTAGCTTTGCCAAAATGATAGTAAAAGAAAAGCACAAATGTCGAAACCGAGGCGTTGGTTTAGTGGTTAATGGCCTGGCTCATCACGTTCGACCTCTAATTTTGCATTTTCTCTAGTTTTGTTGCATTTTTTTTTCAACATGAGTATTCCTACACCTTTTAGGAGTGAGACTGATTCTGTTTAGAATGAATGGTTGCCTTCTTCGGTAAGTGTTTTATTACAGTTTCGAATCTCTGATCTTACAGAGAATCCTCAATCATTGTATTCAAACGAATCTTGTCACTTGAACCTTAACATGTTGGTAATTTTGTTGCATTGTGGTTATTCTACATCCATGTAGGTTTGAAGGTAATATTGGTAGTAATTAAACCAATCAAAATTGCACATATTCATAGCTGGGGATATAAGTGAATCTTGTTTAGTTAAGAGGGTATTTGTCATAATCAACTCTCGCCCTAGCAATGTGGAAGATCTGAGAAATAAGAAGGTTATTGCTTTTAAACTATACATTCAAACATTAATTCAAGACACGTATCTTTTTAAATCGAGTACTCGTTTTACAATACAATACAAGTGACATGAATTGAAAATTACTCGTGGGTTAAAAGAATGTATTTGTCATCGTGAATGTATCAAATATAAATCGTGAAAATAATAGTGTTAATTGTTTTGTATGTTCTTTTCAAAGACGTAATTATTAACTAACAACGTTGTTTTTTTCTTTCTAGCGATGACGTCCTCCTTTGACATTAGTGTCCATTTTTTGGTCATACCTCTATAGTTTTTCTTCTCGAAGCCCATACTCAATTGGTCATCGTCCACCCTTATGGGTGGTGGATCCAACCGTTTATCGCCAATTGCAACTTATCTATGTCAATGTTATTAGATTTGGTTTTCTGTGGTTCACTCCATTTTCTATAAAAGAATCTTAGCTTTTGTTGAGATCTCACAAAGCAATGTTCAGAAAACCAGATCATCCGGTTTAATTAGGAGCCGATGCCTCTAAAAAGAGAAGGTTAAATCGGGTGAGTTGGTTGAACCAGAAAAATCAAGAATCGACAGCCCTTTTAGTTCGACACTCCAGTTTGATTTTCTAAACATTGTCAGAAAGCATTTAGGTGGTGATTCCTATAGTCTTTTTTTTTTTTGCTGAATAATTTCTCTGGTCCTTGGCTCTCTCTAGAATGAGCGCTCTTAAGTTGCTATGGTTTAGAGTTCCTTAATCTCTCTATTATTCAAGTCAACCTTAGCTAATATCATGAAGATTGTCTTTTGATAGTGGCTTTATATCTTCCTAATGACATGTTTGAGATGATTCCTAGCTTATGGGGTTTTCATTTTCTCAACATCTCCCTCTTGTGTTCTCTCTAGTGACAAGTGAATTGATGATACGTAACGTAACTAACGGTCGAGTAACGGCATTACTGTTCAAGGGCAGTCAATATAACTATTGAAAATTGAGTGTGTTTTGTGTAATTACGAGATACCTCATGGGTGAGTGAATAAAGCGCGAATTGTGAATCTCTCTCCCGAGGATAGGAGGAGCCTAAGGCCCAATATTAACGACTCAAAGCCTAACAATTGCATTAATCAAAATTTGGCACACCAAGGAAACACTCTCCTCAGGATACGGCTTGGTCATGTGTTGAAGCTTGGACCAGCTCGCCCGGTATCTACAGTTTGTTAAAAAATCGATCAAACTTTAACCTTAATAATTCTAAAGTTACTTAATTGCAGAAGCAGCCTCCCTCGTAGACTGGAATGTCAGCTGTTAGTACCACAATAATGTTGGTAATTAAATACTACTACTAGACTATTAGTCAGATTATTAGTTTCAACATTGACAAAACTCATCATTACGAATAATATCACCACGACTATTTACTACTAATATTTACAGTTTTTAATAATAAATTGTGACTCAAGTGGTAAGGTACGTTTA